>JAQGCC010001597.1:0-22568 GCA_034698905.1 Xestoiulus laeticollis | reverse complement strand
ATTTGGCCAGCTTTTCATCGCACGCAAATTTTCCACCTCTTACGGATTTAACACTACTCGCCAAATATCGAGGAAGACTTGCTTTTAAAGTACGTAATTGGAGAGTTATGAGACAGAAAAAATCCCATTTTTCAATCCTGGATCAAATCCTGGAAAATTTGCTTCTGGCATCCCCAAATCAAAGAACCTGGAAACATTTACATAAAGAAAATAGATCGAATTTTGAGCCTCAGGTTCAACTATGTATTTGCTATAGTATCACTACATTACAATATGTAATTGTGTACACATGCATGTAAGTGATGGGCTAAAATTTAACCCAAATCTAACCCAATTTCTGAGTGTAACCAACATTGGGGAACTTTGAGTTGAATTTTAAGTGTAACCTATAATGTTGGAGTTTATCAGTGTTGGGTCAAAGTTACTCAATACAGGTTTTGGGTTAATATATTCCGGAATTGGGTAAGTGTGAGGTTAGTGCCATTTATAATCAACTGATATTTGGATAACTTTATACCCAACCTTGTGTAAAGATAACTATTGAGTTGTTTTATGGTGATTTTCATAGAAAAATTTATTTGGGAATAAATTCAAAAATTAAAAGTAGACCTTTATAGGTTTTATATAATTTCTCAAGTGTGATCATATTATCTCTAAAACAATATACACTTACCTTATTTATAATAAATAAAAAAAACACATTCCATGAAAAAAAATATGGGTAACTTTATACCCAACCTTGTGTAAAGATTAATTAACTATTGGGTTGTTTTATGGTCATTGTCATAGCTAAATTAAATTGGGGGTAAATTTAAAACTTAAAAGTAGACCTATACAGGTTTTATATAATTTCTCCAGTGTTATCATATCCTATCCCGTAAAACCATACACCTTATTAATAATAAAATGGAAAAAACACATTCCATGAAAAAAATATGTAACTATACTTTTAATTTTCGAAATTATCCCTCTATTTGAAGGTTAGCTGGTGATTAATTTGTACGCTGTCTAATAGATAACTTATAATAATATTAAACTTTTATATATTTATAAACCCCAAATGATTTGGTTACATATAGCAATTTACTTATTTTTGGGTTACACACAGAAATTTAACCCAAAGTTGAGTTAGGTTAAATTTCAGTAACCCAACAATAGAGGAATTGAGCATGTTTCCTTTAATCTTAACGAAAACAATAAACATACTATTACGCATGCGCATCAATCAATAAGTTTTGCGCCGTTAAAGTCATTATGCTCCTCAAGGACGTTGTGGTATCACACCCCACGCATGCGCATTGTAAAAAAAAACAGTGTTGCCTTAAAGGAAACCTAAGCTTGATCAATCCCTCTATTATGGGTTACCGTTTAAACCAACTTTTTTGAGTTATAGGTATCAGTATAGCCAACAATATTACCGTTTAACCCAACTTTTTGTAGATTGTGTATAGTTAAGATTTAAGGTGATTTCCAACTTTTTTCCTTCACCTATTTCATCAAAATTTGATGAGTGTATTTTTTTCTTTCTCCATTCCCTCGTCGTTTACCGAATTTCAAATAGTTATTGGCTTTTGAAACACTTGTGTTTTTTTTTGGGAAGCAGCGAACGTCGACGAATGAGGATATTAATTTCGTCAACTCTGTCAGTTTTATTAAGCCTCTGCGGAATGTGTCTTAGGAACTTTTTAAGATCGATGTCACGAAATGACAAACTACAGATATGGAAGAATTAAGAAAGTACGTTGCAAAAAAAAATATATATATATGTTGGTGTATTTTTATAGGATTTTGTTCAAAGTTATCGATGCTATTTTGAGCCTCTTTCGAGGTCGAATTGATGAGTTAATTTACTAAATCACAACTACTTTTATCAACATTTTTTTTTACAACTGACTAAATCAGACGTCCATGGAATTGTAACTTATATTTATATATATATATATATACACATAGATTCATGTTTCTTAATTTGTATGTTTTGATATGTTCTTTGGTATGTTTTTTAATGTTTTTGACAAGGTAATGTTTATAAAAAAAAAGTGCAACATATAATTGAGGCCATCATCTTGTCCAGAACCTTATGCTAATTAATGGTTATAAAAGACTGCAGACTATAATCACGTCACGTGAGATCATGTGATATCACGTCACGTGAAAAAATAAAGGGATTTGTTAGTTAGAATAGTTTAGCATATTGCCAACTTATGTACGGGGCTCAAACTGTTATCACGTCATGCTTCTCACATTATATTTTGTGACATCACGTCTTCACGTCCATATATTTCGTGTTCAAGTATTTATGTTCTATTTCACGTGCTGTCACATGTGTGACAGTAGTAGTGACCCTCTTAAAATTGAACTTGACCTCCAGTGTTTTGATATGGTTTTATAGTTCTAATATTATAACATTTGATTGATACCACCATCTTGTTCTGAACCTCTACTTAATACTGAGCTATCAGTTCTGAATTGATGTCAACGACTTAGTATTTACTAGTTGAATAATGCAGTTCAAAAGTTGATGAAAATAGGCCGGTGTTTGTCCCCTTAAAATTGAACTTGACCACCAATATTTTAATATGGTTTTATAAAAATATTGTAACATTTCATTGAAACCACCATCAGTTCTGAATTGATGTCTCAACGATTTTGTATTTACCAGTTGAATAATGCAGTTCAAAAGTTGATGAAAACATTGATCTCCAATATTTTGATATGGTTTTATAAAAATATTCTAACATGAGACCACCATCTTGTGATGAACCTCTGCTTATTTCTGAACCATCAGTTTTGAATTGATGTCAACGACTTTGTATTTATACCGGTTGAATAATGCAGTTCAAAAGTTGATGAAAACAGGCCGGTGTTCGCCCCCTTTTCATTGAACTGAGCCTATGTCTAGACTACATAATACCTTTGAGGCTGATTTGGATTGCACTGAAAATGGATGATAAATTGAGTGAAAACATGACCGTAAGAGAACGCCACTTTCCAACACCTACATTTATTGATGTTCACAAATTAGCCCAGACACGTTGTCAAATCTATACCTTTTCCCATCTATATATATATATATACCCTAAAAGTATTTTTTTTTTGGTTGTATTGAACGGTGGCTTTTCTCTTCTTCCTTTTTGGCTTTATCGAGATGAATTTGTAGGAAATGACAGGCGAATCCCAAAATTGAAGCTGGCAAACAGATCTAAGCTGTCTGAATTCATATGCCACCATCTCTTATGCCCTGTAATTTCATTACCCATTCTATAGGACCCTTTTTTTTCCATATATACATTATACGTAGACCTTGCGTATTTGTGGGGATTTCACTAGGGGATTTCCCCTGATATTATTCCACTTGGTTAAGCTTTTTCATCTTCGACATTGCGAGTAATAACATGTATGCCAGGACCCAAGAGTTTGGAAATGAGATTAGATTGTTAGAAATTTCAAATATTTCCATCTGAATCAACATACGGTATTGGATTTAACGTTATCGTATACATAAATGACTCGGAATGTAGAAATCATTAAGTACTCTTGGGGAAACTTAATCTAAATTTTGATATAAAAGTCTAAATTTTCTTCAATTGACATTTGCACATTTTAATATACTTCATTATTCCTACTATTTATATTTCTTATATACTAGTTATGAATATACTTCTTCATATGATATGATTTACATGTAGTTATGAAGATATCTTACATATTTATCATTGGTCAAATCACGACTATAAAAATTTGAATTTATACACTATCTCTAGGGAAAATCGAATATTAATTAATGTGAATTATGATCCGGTTATTATAGTTTGCATATTTTGAATATCAAAGATTATTTGCATTATTGGCTGGTTTACTACCCTTTTATTATTGGGTTATTTGGTTTATATTCCGTGGTTAATTTAAATTACAATATTTGATAAGATGTACATGTAGCTTAGATATTAAGATAAGGGGATCCGAAATGTTAACTTGGTTTTATAAATTTTATAATTCATATATTTTAGTCATAATTTATAATCTTATAATAAACATCGGTAACTAATGTTAGAATTAGACATATATTTTAGTTATCTGAGATCATTTTCAAATTATTTGCAATATTGGTAATGCATTTTTATATTCACTGCTTAATATTTTAAACTCCAACATGTAATTAGATTTTTTGAACTACATGTACATGTACAGTGTAGCTTACATAAAATGTTTTTAAATTTAATAATCATTAGCAATCATTAATATAAAATGTATCGATGAAATAGCTACTATAACAATTCATGAATTATTTATTTGTGTCTTAACACATTTTATACTATATTTTTAAATTTAAGAGTAATAATAGCCATTATTGTGCTGATAATAAAATTTTTATAGCAATTCATATAAGTATTTAATCAGTGTTTTAATAGATTTTTATTTTATTTTTAAATTTAAAAACATTAGTAACCATTAGTCCGGGGCCAAACTAGGCTGTTTCCGCGCGTTTGGCTAGCCTCAAACAAGGCTTTTAATTGTCAAACGCGCGGAAACAGCCTAGTCTGACCTGGGGCTCTTAATGTACATGTAGTTACTTGTACGATATTTATTATAGCAATTCCTAAAAATAATTGTTTATCTTTATATCTTAAGTTTTTTTAAATTTAATAATCATACTAGTAATCATTTTTGTATAAATCCGATAAGTATTACTATAATTCAATAAAGTATTTATGTAAATCTTGTAAAGTATTCATTTTTAAAGTACATTTGTTAATGCTTTTACAATGAACAAAATTATTGATTTAAGCAGAAATGCACTACATGTAATTTTCATTTGATATGGATTTATAGCTAATCTATTTAATTTGTCTACAGTTGCCTTATGCAGCTGTCAATTGTATTCCAATACATGTATATTTATCGATGTATTTTTGGACTATATAACATTCAATATGCCAAATGTATGAATTTCCTCCATTTTTTTTTACCAAATGTTTGCCCTAAAAGAAATCTGACAGCTATATTTGACGTATTATTGGTTATTGGATTTTTTTTATACCCTGACATAGGCCTACATGTACATGTATAAATATACAATACACATTCGGTACTCTATAAGCTAATTCTCTGAATTGCTATACATTTATATATAGCAATAGTCCATTTGCCAGTTTCAGGTATCCATTATAATATGGATATATATTTTAAGATGATTTTTTTTTATTAAAATCGACTATTTTTTGTATGGGTTTCAAATGTTAGCTACTTATTGAACGCATTATTTGCTGACTTCCCAGATATATATGTATTGATTTTTATTTGGGCGTCGACCACATTGCATTTTATTGCACCTGCATCCATCAGAAATGGTTTAAATTCAATTCTGATTACGTTTTTTTTTTTGACGCATCGTGACGTTTTATGTAACCCTCGAAATGTGTTTTAAAAGAAGTCCAAGATTGTAGAAATTTAAATTTTATTACTGTTTGAAATTGCTTTAGTTTTATAGTGTCGATTTTAACTTCTAGTTTGATTTCCTGTTTTCATGAAATCGATTATTCTTTGAATTTTTCTATTCTCACTTCCTTCATAATATCGATTATCTGAATAAGTATGTTTTTTTTTTGTGATGTAGATAATTAGTATTGATAATTGGTAACATCAAAACAAATTGCGTACATAGTTGTTGTATCGATTTTGTTGTATCTTAGATAAATATTATTCAAACAACATTTTACACTTGATATTGTAATTTATCGTCCTGTTTTATTAATGATATATTTTTCTTTCTTTTCTAGGTAAGTTGAATTATTATATTTTATACATATATATATTGGTGTGTGGGAGAATCTTGGTGAGTACTGTTTATATATTTATTACAAATTGGGATACAATTTTCGGAAAATGTACATGGATTTTAAACGCCTTAGAAGTCAGGAATTATGCTTGAATTCATGCAATAGTTGATGTGTATCATTAATCTAAAAGAATCGTTATAAATGCACAATATGTATTTTAAAAAAATGTTCAATACATTTGGTTAAATAAGTATTAACATGGTAGTTATTAGTCGTGGAAATCCTTGAATGTCCTTGGAAATCCTTAATTTAAACTGGGCACTATAATGTCAGCTGAAGCAACTTTTAAAATTGAATATGGTAGTCATTGGCCGTGGAAATTTCTTGAAAATCTGGAAATATACTTGAATTTTTTTTATATAAAAATGGACAAAATGGAAATACACTTGCATTGTTTTATAAAATTTAACTGGACATTATGATATCTGAAGCTTTATACAGTTTTGAAACTCTGAAACCTTTTAGAAAGCTACATTTGTAATTAATTTAATTAATTTGTAAGCAACATCTGTTTGATTTTTAAATAACAGGTATTTTAAAAATTCAATATTTTACAAAAAAATTTGGAATCTATGAATAACAGTATTTGAATTAATTACCATTTGTTTTTTACCCTTAAAATTTCCTGATAAATTGTTGTTAACAAATTAAGGGCACTTTTCACTCTTGGTAATTAAGGAATCTTTCTTGACATACTTGTATGGTATCACTTCTGATGTGTTGATCGGTTGGCTGTTGATGTTGTTTTCTGATTTTGTTGAAGAAGTTCGCGTGATGTCGTCTTTGCGTGAGACAGCGTTCACACCTGCCGCACACTTACACGTGATAGCATGTGAGCTGCTGAATTTCAGATAATGTAATTAGGTGACACCCCATGGTCTGCGAGTTTGCTCTTTCACGGTGACAATCATATGTGGATGTTGCGTGCATTGCAAAAATGGCACAACAACACATCCTACTCAAATGTGCATTAACATCCTCTCTTCAGTTATAGGCTTGTCAACATAATTGAGTTGGATGGTTTTTCATCAGTGTTTTTTATTATTAACATCTTATTCAAACGCAATGTATGATTTAAGAAAAAACTATTTACTCGTGTAAGAGCCCCCCTCTTTTTTACTGATTTCTGCCCGTCGTAGCATGGGGTGGTGCTGTTACCCGAAACCTTTTATACAACGGCTTTAGTTGGTTTTTCCAACCAAGAATGTCTTGGAAGCGAGGTGGGGCTATTACACGAGTATTTACCAGTAGCTGCAGATATTACCATACCGTAATTTGTAAGACTAAAGCAAGGAGGGCATCTTTTTTTAGCATGAGACGAGTACATGCGCATTAAGAGGATCGCCTCGCGCAATGTGTCATATACCGCATCGTCGCCATACCACCACATGCTCACCATCTTATGGAGAACATGTACCGTTACGGTGACATTGTGTACGTAATTCGAAATAGCGTCTCGCCTAATCGCAAGACTGCACCCGCACCGCTCGTAAGCATCGAGCTTAAGATAGTCAGCATGCAGTGTTATGCCGATATTGCAGTACTTGACAAGTACATGCAAATTAATAGGATCGCCTATCGCAATGCGTAAAATGCCGCAAAGTCGCCATGCCGTCACATGCACACCATCTTAGGCCAGATGCACACGAGCGGTGCGAATGCTGTCTTGCGATTATGCGAGACGCATTTTCGAATGACGTGCTGCAGACGCTTACGTGTTACCGACGCGGCTTGTGGATTAGCGTCTTGTGGAATGGCAAGACGACACCGCACGACACATGAACCGCTTGTGTGCACCATGTTTTAAGCCAACAAACATTAGCGGTGCGTGGCCAATGCGCACGCGTATGCAACACGCCTCTCACCAACTCGCGAGACGGCAAACGCACCGCGCGTGTGCACCGGGTCTTAGTGAGCATTTTGCCTAAGAAGTTATCTAAGCATGTGGTGATATGGTGACATCGCAGCATATGGCTGCCGCATGAGACGAGTACATGTAGTTTAATAGTATCGTCTGATGCAATGTGTCACATGCCGCAAAGTCGTCATTTTGCCACATGCTCACCACGCAGCGACATCTAACGTCTGAGGACGAAAGCAGGTACCAGAATGTGGTAAAAGCAAATATATTGTCCCATTGTCTTAGCTGGTGGTATAAAGTATATGTCCATTTGTTAATGGAGGCATGAATTGTTGTTTTTTCCCTGCATTTACATGTAGTTATATTTCGTTTGTCTGTTTTTCTTCTGGCTTTTATTTAAGGGGAGAGCGTGTTTAGAGGTCCATAAAATCGTTTATGCATAATGTGTATTTGCCACCCATAGAGCGGCATCAGTAATAAAGCATTTATGACTCTCTTTTATTGGAAAAAGAGGGAGCCGCCATGTTTGAATTGCTTGACTCTTTAACCTATGTAAACCGTAGTCGGCTTGGCGTGTTCAAGCACATAAAATGAATATGAAAATAGCACGCTGGGTATACTCGCAATTTCAGGACCAAAAATCATCCCGACTGCATGCGTGTCTATTCAAGCGCTATAGGAATAGCTGACTGTTTCCTGATGAGACAGGTTGTGAAAACAGTTTTTAAACTCTTCGTCCCGCTTTTTTTACCAGCTTCTTTTTCGTCTTCCTTCCTGTTTTGCAAATGCGTAAATTTCGAGTCAATTTGGATTTCTTGCTGTAGTTTCTGTATGTGTGTGTGTGTGTGCCATTGGTGCAAAATTGTACTAGCTGAGATGGAAAGTTAAAAAAACTTGTCTTTTTATCGACTTTCATTTGTTTATTCAATCTATTCGGTAACTGATGGATACCTGATGGTACAACCATCACTTGGCCTAAATATTCCGTTCTTATCTGAAGAAATTTTACTTTTAAATGTGGATGTATGCCTTATCAGTCTGGACTAAAGGTCCTCTGGTAAACTCATACTTAGATTTCCCGCTATGTCACCATCCGCGCCTGGACTGGCATCACCTGATATTGTTTTGCGGCAATTCAGCAGCTCTAAAGGTGAGAAAGAATTTAATGCCACTAAATAATAGCACATAAGTGACCACATTGTCACATTTGATAGAAACATTGTGCAGCGCGTTGTACGACGATACGTTATCGACAACACTGCTTTGTATCGTACTGCACATGCGCACCACGAAACGTAATCACGCGAATTGGAAACGTGCACGTCAAGCAGATGCGCTTATCGTCATCTGCTTTTTTTTATCTGGCAAACATTCAATTCAATTCAACTCGGTACCCTACAGTCAGCAAATAAATGCCATGTGTTAGGTGGGGTTGTACCCATTTTCAGGGCAATTCTCCTTCGTCAGTAGCGACTAACCCATCATCATTGTTAAATTGAATTTGAAATGAGTTTACGCTATTATTCGAAAGATTATTCCATCGTCTTATTGCATTTGCAGACGATTCTGATACTACATGACACGCAATTCGGTGGTGCTAAACATAAGTGGTTTTGTTTCCAGTTCACTACGACACCCAGAGGTCGCGAGACAAACTTTTCCTGCATACGCGAGGTGGCGTTGTGAGTGCATGGGTTACCCAAACAAAACTATGTACCACTCACGGTAGCAATTTCAGCTCCTCGCTTTGTTGCGAGGTGACGCCCTAGCGTGCCGTGGACCCTAACAAAATTATGTGCTACTCTACGCTTAGATTCCCCAAGCCGCAAGGTGGCGTTCCTACGCTAGACACCAACTTGTTAAATGCCGACACGAAGTCGGCATACTGGTTTAACTCTTATACTGTGAACGTGGGGGTGACGTTCTCTGCAAACCTAATTTCAAAAAAACACTCCTGAGTGCACATGAGGAATAATCTTAGAACTCATCAAAATTACTGCAAGTGAAGCTAGGCCGTCAAAGTTCCTTGGAATCAGTACAGAATTTCAAATTTGCAACCTCGCAGTACAATCACTCTGAACATCTTTGAAAATTTAAAGAAAACTGTTCATAATGAATATTGAATAGACACTTGACATGCTTCATTGTGTTAAAGTCTCCCGGCCATGTTTCATCTAGTCTTATCCAGTGACAAGTCCATCTGTCTCCGTGCCATGGATTTGCAAAGCTCCTTTGATGCATTTCTCGCTCTGTTGCATCACTTCCTGTTGCTGGTTTCTGATACGTGTTAGCATGTTATGCTAAGGCGGCAATTGTCCGTCCGATGTGTCGGACAAATGACGTCAGAATGTTAAATGGATTTAGTTGTTCCTCCGGTAATAAGCCAGGTCTAATAAACTCCATAAGCTGCCATGATGAATGTTGACAAGAGTTCTTAGGTCGAGGTACTGTCCATTAAAAAAATATGTTGCATTTCTGACATTGCATCGCAATCGTGACAAAACAAGATGTATGGCACGAAAGAAGTCACCGATGCCGTATTACTCTCGAGTCCTACGGAGGATATTGCTTCGGCAGAGTGTATTTTTCAAACCTGAAATAGGAAAGGGTGAATGCAATTCTGGTAATTTCCAAACATTCTAGGTCACATATTTACAGGATTCTGATATTGATTATTGATATGCCTCCGCAAGGCTAAATTTCCTTTACGTGTCTCTGAAATGAGGTTTTCGGTGCTTCGTGCTCGTAGCAATTTGGTTCCACATCTCTTCAAAAAATAAGCTGACATTTTTGTATACTAGATTCTGTCTGCATTTCTTTAACATCCAAAATTTTATAGTATACAAAATCAAGTAATGATTCCCGCGCACATATATTAATGGATGTGGATTGCGATTGTCGACAGCATCTTACAAGTTTACAGGAGCAAAACAAGGTACATCCTATCTTACCACTGGCAAAATCAAAAAGAAGAATGAACAAAAGGACCCAATGAAAAAGGGCGGGAAAACCTCCAGCCATAGTGGCACCTCCTTAATGTGGGTCACCATTGTCTAGACAATCAGGACATCACTAACACTCTATTCACACCAAACTTAATCCAGTTTAACTGAACTCCTGCACATGCTCAAATGAAAAAGGTGGCCAAACTGAGAAAATGTCTGTTTACACTGTTAAACACAGTTATGATGGTCACATGACCTATTATATAGGGCGCCCCGAAGGTTGCAACACCATTTCAGATGAAGTTCTAAATGGAGGACATGGAGAAACATGATGTGCAGACGACAGAAAGATTTAATCCACCTTATAGGGTTAACTGCATTCGCGCGAACTTAGTTAACTCAACCCACTTTTCGAATCATCTGAGCATATGCAGGAGATCAGTGAAACTGGATTAAGGTTGGTGTGAATAGAGTGTAAGGAAACCGGTTTTGAAAATGCATCTACATAAATTTTTCAGAGAATTCAAAAGTAGTTTAGTGTTTGAATGTTATAACTTTTAAGACAACTTGTTCTTAAATCTTATCGAGTCTTCTTCCAATTGAAATTGTTCATTTTAAGCATTTTGAATGCTACTATCCCTTAAGGTGGCCCTATTACTCGTCTCTCGCTTTAACGCTGTATAGAAAGCGATACATAATTACAGCCAACGTTTGACTTTTTTGTCATCCTTTTCAGTAAAAGCAACTCTTGACTATGTGAACATCGTTTTATTCTCGCTCGCTTCCATTGATCGCATTTCGGGTATGCCGATAGCCACAATGCGTTAAAGCGGCCTCCTGCAACTGACTATTGATTTGGCGAAGAAATAAAGCGAGAAGGGAAAATATGCTAGCTACTGGCAAAATTGAACCCTGGGATCAGGGGGGGGGGGTGATGTAAAAGTGTGGAGGGAGGAGGGGGTGTATTCGGTGAGGAGTTTCATCGGATACGGGGGTCTGATCCCGAGAGCTCCGGCCCAAGATATCTGGCAGTCGACCGCAATACTGGCAATTGGAAAAATGTTGTAGAAGAAGAGGTCAGCGCTATTGGAGGGAACAATATCACTTTCCATAATGGTACATTTGATGCAACCCCTCGCATACGCGGGTCATATTTGCATGCGTTTATACCACCACCACCATCATCACCACCACCAGAAGCAGAGGCAGCAGCTCTTTTGTTTGTCATGCATACTTTTGCGATGCAATGTCCCTAGGGGTGGAAATAGAGGTTCTGGTAGATTGAAAACGGGTGGGGGCTTTGAACGAAAATGTCAAGTCGGTGGTAAAAAGGTAGCTTCCTGATTGGTGTGAGATTTAATGATTACAATATTCTAATTACCCTCAAGAATCAATTAATATTAACGTGGATGAGCTTCTACATCTCTACACTTCTTCTTCTTCATTTGGCTGATGGACCCCTTTTCCTACAAATTAACGAAATCTTCCTGATTAGTCTAATGTTACCTGCATTTTCTGTCTACGCCATTAGGATATGGTTCTAGTTCTCCGTTCCTTCCCTCGTTGCCAGTATGTGGTTTAGGCAAGTGTTCGCCTATTAACTTCCTCTGATGTTGAATATAATGATATCTCGAGGGGAGTTTGCGAGCACGCTAGCGAGATAATGGCCGCTTTCCATTGGAGATGCGAGGCCCCTTTCTTACTTAAGACTGTAGTGTCGCTTTTAGAAATTTAAATGTCAGATCCTTCATTGCCGAGGTCAATTCTGAGAGAAGTATTTCATGGTGGAGTTTGGTTAACTTACTCGCTGTCATTACTGAAGGCACACGCCGAAACCTGGAAGTAGCGATAACTCGCGGTCAGCACGACATGTATCGTCATCCCTTTAACTGAACCTTCTAATAGCACAACTGTGAACTTTTGGTTTGGTTCCAATGGTTTGTGCTATTCACAGGTTTCGCTGTACTAGCGATAACTAAAATGGAGGTGTTACCAAAAAATAATTTAAGATTAGAGTATTAGCGGATTTAATTGAAGTAGGTGGCACTGGTGAATGATCAACCAATCTCAGCTTCGTAAAGCCTATACTAGCGGCACCGTAGGTCGTTACGATTCCCAATGTCCTTTTTTGTTGCTTAATTGTCTGAGTATTATAATTGAATAGTTGATATTATTTTGCAATACTTGGTTTGTTAATAGAATCATATTTACATTAATAGATACATGTGAATTTTTGAGAGTCTGCAGACAACATCTAAAAACAATTATTGTTAAACTGTAGTTGTATCGTAGTCGATATTTTCCTCATCCGGATCATAAATTTTGATAATTTGATTTCCATGAAAAATATTTCAAGTTATTTCCTACGGTACGTTTATTGACGTCCGCGTAATAATTATCAGAATTTGGTACGCATTTGTTAAGCTAACTTAATTTGATGGAAATAGTCAAATGTAACGAATGGAAAATTTGAGCTAGAGCGTAGATATAAAAATACCGTAACATTTCTATCACAGAATAATCGGGCGTGTTGGGGCATGCAAAATTACAAAATCATAAATGTCATCGGTACATGTGAATGGAAGCAGTAAAATGACCATCCGATAAATGGAGATCATTGGCAATAACGGTCAGTCGAGAGCAACTTTACAACTTTACGAATACTTTGTCAACATCATCATTATATTCGGGACATTAGAGACCCCACCAACTGTCACGACTTGTCATAACGTAGGAATTTTTATTTGAAAAAAAAAGATAAAACACATTTTGAGTATGTCCATCGAAAAGAAATTTATATAGAGTGAACGCAAAATTGATATTTATCAACATATCTTCTTCTATGTAGGCCTATATAATAGAAAAGTATGTGTATGTGTGCGTATATGGTTGGGTTTGTTTGCCGTTAACTTTTGATCCACTCACCCGATTGCTCCCAAATTTTTCATGAATACTCCTCAGTTACCCAAGAACAACATAAGGTGGTCCTGATAACCGTAATGGTACCCATTTTTCCAAAATTTTACTCTTACCCCATGCTCGCATAAAATTAGCTTTTCTTAGCGGTGCATTATGGGTACATCATCAGCGGGCGTCTGCTCAAGATGTGATTTGGTTACGCTGCCAGGTGGAGTAGCATTATTTATAAATCAAGTGTCTTTATTACAGGGGAGGGTGGTTAAGATGCAATGAACAGGGGGTGAGGGGTCAATTTGGTTAACCAATCGACGTTCAACCCGTACAAAGCCGACTATTTCGACAAATTTCTTATGAAACAAAAACTTATATTGTACATTGTATAAGACATTAATTAACAACTTATATTTCAAACATTATAATCATAGTAAAACTGAGATTACAAAAATCATACTAGTTTTCTAAAGCTATATGTATTTCCTGTACGTACAGTACCAAATTATGATGTTTACTAAGATGTCTAGCGACTAAACTAGATTTGACATTTTAAACGGCAACAATTTATAAGACTTTTCATTCATCTTTTTCTAGATTTCTGATAATCTTCACCCGCTATAGCCTATTTTGCAGACTGTTATCATTATCACGCATCACTTTTCATATGGGGTCTATTAATTAATGCCACGATTAATTTTAGTGTCATTTTAATTCAGCGCGCAATTTATTTACGTCTGACAAATTCATATTCTAACATTTCGCGAGATATATATACTGTCTACATTTAGGGACTGAATCTTAAGATTTATTCCACTTACGAGAAGCTTAATCAAAGACAAGTAAATATGACAGTAAGAAGAAATACAATTTCACCATGGCCCAATGCACATGAGCGGTGCGTGTGCGGTGTTTTGTTTCCGTGAGACACTAATATTACAATGGGCTGCTGTGAGATACCAACTGCGCGTTACCACACCGGTAACGTGCACGCGTCTGCAGCACACCATTTAAAATTGCGTAGTGCCGAATCGCTAAATTACTAAAACTGCAAAATTTATTCAGGGAGCTTTCCCAATGTCCCTATCAATTCCAGGTTTTCAAGGTCTGTGACTAAAATCCTGTTTGTATACGCTACGAGGTTTCGAATCGAGTCTTTTTGTTGCCACGTTCGCATCAGGAGGATGCTTGACCATAATTGAAGCTGCAGACTTGCACAAGCACTCTCAAAGAAAGGCTAGGTGAAAGGTCATCTCTATGGAATTTGCATTTCTCTTCATGCACATGAAGATGCTGTGAGGAGTGAGAGTCAATATTGATAGATGTATATTTGGGAGAAAGAAAAGTAAGAGTGATGTGGATGGGAGTTGAACCTTATTTTGAATACATCTCCTCCGTGGAATAACACAATAGGGAGCCAGCGCCATCACCATTCACAATATCTTGGCAAAAGCACAACTCTACAACAGAAAATCTAGCAGAATAAATAAACCGTGAATGCTCTCAGAACGCGATTCAGCAGAAATGGTGATCAAGAAGCGAGCAAACGGAATAAAAATAACCGAATAAAATATGCATGCGAGTGTGCATTTGCGGTATTTCTTCAAAGTACTTCTTTTATATATACGTCTTTGGCCACCGTCTTCACCATATCCGAGCAGATAGGAAATAACTGAAAGACATTCGCATTCTTACCGAAGGATAAAGAGAAACAATAATAGAAATGATCAATAAGCAACTGAATAAACTGAATAAGTATTATTTACATACACACATATGCGTATACTGTATATATAGGGGATGTGGAAATCATTATTTATATTGATCGTGGAAAGCTGCAAAGACAAATGTCAGCTAAGAAGAACTATTTTGAATATAAGCTGATTTGGATTTCATGCAAGATATATCCGGTTACACTTTTCGGATATTAACTAAGAAACTCGGTAGAACTCTGTATACGTCTGCTTTGTGTTAAGTCTTACTTGATTCAGTGGTGCAATTGTACGTGTGGCACTCGTTTGAAAACGTTCTAAATGAACTTTGACGTAACGTTAAAGGTTTAAAAATCGGACGAGTAAAGTTAAAGCGCAATAATAGATTTATACTGAAATTCTAACATGACGCATACCAAAAATTACTAAGAGATGAATTTATTATAAGTTCTCATAATAAAACGAATGCTCGACTTCATGAACGAATGTCCCATCCACTTTGAGTCTTCAATGTAGAACTATTTTTCAGCTACAAAGCGATCGCAGTGCACCCTAGGAACTCGAGCGATTGTACTTTCCTTTACGATTCCGAGTCGTAAACCGCAAACACGCATGCGCTGGTGTGCGAACGTAGTCCTGCATTTGAAGCGATAGCACAATTGTTTGGGAATCATAAAAAAATGGCGCGTCGATTTGTGCAAGCGCCGCATGACTAACGCCACCGCTCCTGTGCATTTATAATTTTCAGGGAAGAGGATATTTACGGTTTTCTCTTTCCCACCACTTCAGTAAAATTCGTGTGTCGTGTGCAGCGCCACCACTTGCGCAGTTTTAAGATAATCGTCTGCTATACGTGTACAATTTGAGCGTCTGCTAATCGTACGGGTTTTCGAATCGTTACGCGCTTGCGCAATATGCTAAACGACTGCACTGTCGATTATGACCGTAAAACGACTCACTGCTGTATCGCACTGATATTGCGTTAGACAGTTTCCACTGTATCGGATGTAGGTAAATGTTGCTGCGCAAATGATTAGGCTACTTCTCGGCACTTATCGACGTGTTCCCATATATAAGATCCCCATCTCGGACATGACGAAACATTATTTTTGATGAGCCTTTGAGTACCCCCGGTTATCTTTTGATGGTCGTGCATCTAATGACTTTTCCCCATCTTTTGTTCGTGATATTTTTCCGGGGATAAAAAATAGGATTAGCGAGCGGCAATTTGATGAGCATTGCCGCATCCATGGACCTTTTTTTTTGTGCTTCATTGATGCACGGTGACTCTTGTCTGTCGTAATTGGTCGCGCGTACCAAAAATGGATGAGATATGGTCCTTCTTCCCTGTGTGACTTCTCATTTAGTCGCTGGCAACAGAATCGTAAATAAACTTAAATGGTGGCAGAATGTCGTCCAATAGGTATAAATGATGGGCAAAATGAATATTAATTTAAATCAAACTCAGACTTTAATGACGGAAGAGGCAAAAAGATAGCGAAAGCGGGTTTCGTGTTTGGTCTCGGTGCAATATTATATTATGACGATTATCATTAGCAGAAACTTATGCAACTTTTTTTTTTGGGGGTGGTGGGGGTGTGTGGGTGGTGGGATGCTTCTAGCTTGATATGGTCCTTTTCCCATCTATGACTCCAGCCTATATTAACAAACGATACATCACTTTTAGATTGCCTCGGCGCTGAGCATAAAGAAGATTTATATGAAATTGTGAGCAGCTGTTGGTGCACCATTCCCTCCTTTACTTTTGCAATATGTGTTTACGAGCACTTTTACATCGTCTCTGGAGAAGTTTACCTCCTCCTAATTACCCGTATTTTTCCCAGCTACAGCAACAATATCATCCTATAGCTTCTTCTCTCGTTTTTCGATAAACCCATGAAAATAGGAGGACGAAAGTGCCCTAATGATATTCTTAAGGGACGAAACAAGGATGGATTAGAAATAATCGAGGGCCTTTGAAACGCGTTAAAATGGCCGAGAGGGTGATAAGTTGGACACTAATTCATCTGGACCTCTTCAGCATATTGCTCATTGTATCTAATCTCATTTTAAATTAAACCCCTAAGTGCACATTTAGGCATTCTAATATTTAATTAGAAACTGTGACCTCTGACAACGCCTTTCTTAACTTAAATTTACACAACTTTTCTTGGCTTTTAATTAGACCTTTATTTCTGTTTTGGGGCTGGAGATGTTATGACTCATGATGTTTGTGTCCACGGTGTACAAAATGCCATGGTTGGTGTAATATCATTTCTTTGATCCAAAATTAATCAGACATTCCAAAGGAGTACTCAAACAGACCTCAATAATTTAGCACGTGCTGGTAACAATTTTACAATGACTGTATAATATCATCTTAAATGGCTCGTTCTGGTTGGTTGGATCTTTTGGGAAATTCGTAAGTGCCATTATACAAAATTAGGCAAAATTGTAATGTTGGGACTATATAAGCAGCTAAAAGTACAGTTCTTGTGTAATGGCCCCACTCAGATTTAAAAAAAAAAATTATGCACAGATCATACAAATTGTACATATAGAAATATACGTTTATTAGAGGTACTATTATTATAGGGAGAATTTTGTGCTATGTTGACATGTTTCGTGTAATAGCCCCATCCATACTACGAAGGGTAAAAATAGGGGCCCTTGCTCGAGTAAATAATATATTTCATTTGTTTTATATACAAATAAGAGTTTCCTGATGGCAATTATAGTATATAAATTTGCAACAATTGATAATATCTGTATACCCCAACCTGCATTAATCACAAGGGACACTTTGACCCTTATGAAGGTCACATGCCAGATGCCTCATCTGAAAAAGTCCTTTGAAGAGCCTTTCGATCTTCTGTAGGATTACATGTTCGGTTAGTTAAATTTATTTCAAACAATACCCATTACATGATGGTCCAAATGTGTTTCTGCAAAACAGTTTTTATAAAAGGATAAAACTACTTTTCCAACTACATTTTACATACAGTATGATAAATTATAGTTTCATATTCACAAAATTTTTAATTTGAGTTGTACGTGTTCTTGTAAGCCTTAGTTTTATATAACAGAATCCCAAATTACAATTATTTTTCATAAGAGTTTTTAACTTTTCCATCCTCCGAAATTGTTGAATAATATTTGTGAAAGTTTGAAATTTTGCTATGAAATATTTGCTGCTGCTGATTTATACATGTATATATAGAGTAAGGCGTTGTGCTATTTCAAGTATAAGGGCCATGCATGCATTGTTATAATGTAAATGTGATTTAGAGTCATGGCTGCATCTATTTATAGTTTGGCTCGATATTAGTTTTCTTCAGGAAGTCGGTGGGATCTAGTGTTTGTATTAGCATATGAATTGCTTATTGTTCGGTGTAAGCGCCTTAACGTATCTGCTTATTTATTTATGATACTTTTCATTTTGGGTCTATACTCTTAAGTTGGATTAAGAAGGCGTTTAAATCACCCTGAATCTCATTCTGAACGCTATAGCTGATATATCGGCTGAATTTTAACAATCCTGCAGCCTTTGATTTATGACCACAATGAGGCTTTTTTATTTCACCAATGGCTTTATTTGTAAGACTGGGAGAGCCATTAATTTAAATTTAACAATCCTATATTTGTCCCATATAACACGACAACGGTGAGCCACTTAATTATTATAGACACTAAGTTTTATATTGCAACCCATCGTGCTTTTCGTATTGCCTATTAAACATTCGGGATTTACAATCTCTTATATATATATAAATATTGATCATAGGCTGGTTTTTTTGCTCCACATAACCAAACTCACATTTAGGCATAATGGATTTTCTTTATTTCTCAACTACCTTAAGCTAAAATGCTTAAAATTACAATAGAATTGAAATTTCATGATTTTTATTAAAATCTAAGGAAATGGTGTTTTAGATATTCAACTGTTTGACAAAGAATGCTGTAGAAGATTTGATTAAAATACTGTAAAATAATTTATTAACCTAGTTCTACAAATTTGCTTATTGTTTAGGGCCCAAACAGGGTGATCCAAAAATCAGTGCTATCTCATTTTTTAATCCCAAAAATGTTGCTAAATCCTATAATTATGAAAATTCTATCATGCTTTTAAATTGAAAGTCATATGTGCTCTATCCAATAATGTTTTTAGATTTTGCAAACCACCATTTTTTCACGAAAACCCAAATTATAACTTTTTAGCTGTGTTACTTTGGACAAAATGCCAAATTAGGAAAAGGAAAAGAATTGTCTGTTTATATGAAATCAGCTTTTTTCATCTCAATTCGCAATTATTTAAAGTTGTTACAGTGTTTTTTTAAAAACAGGTAAACGCCTAATGTTAGCTACCCTGCAGTACAGTTGTGCATTGCAGTGAAGCTACTTACCTGTAATGCACGTGCTGATTGAACCCGAAAGCTTCACTGCAGTGCATCGGTGTACTGCAGGGTTGCTAACATTTGGCTTTTAATGTTTTTAAAACCACTGTAACAACTTTAAATAATTGCCATTGAAGATAACAACACTTGATTTAAATTAAACAGAACAATGTCTTTATTTTCATAATATGACATTTTGTCCTAAGTGTTACGGCTAAAAAGTTATGATTCGGGTTTCCGTGAATAAATGGTCGTAGTTTTCAAATAATTTTTATAACATCAGTGGATAAAGCCCAATTTTTTATTAATTGCAACAAAGATATAGTGTTTCGGTTTAGATAATATCTTGTAAGGAAATCTTAATAATTTGAGGTATAACATTTGAGATATTTTGATTTGAATTTATATCTATGCAGTTGCTATGCACAGAACTGTATATCATCATCTATTTACAGTAATCTAAGACATAAATCGGATTTAATGATATATTATAATATTTAATGCTATCTCGATAAAATATATCGACATTAAGAAAGCGAGTGTTTTCAAGCAATTAATCATATAAGGTGTTTGTTGTTGAAGAAAACGAAAAAAAAGACACTAAGTTGGGTCTATATTTCGTTTATCCCATCATCCATTTACTTATTTATCCTCCTTTCCAAAAATGTCTCCATTATAAACATCACTTTGGCACAAAATATGAAGTTGGGTGCAAATTATAGCTAGTCTATAGGTCGTTTTTCCTATCATAATCTCGAAACAAGAAATAAAAAGCTCGTAAGTGGAGTTGAGTGTAAGAAAACCTACTTTTTAGACATTAGGGATGAAGCTATCGGAAATTTAATGGCAATGTGCATTAAGCAGATTTTTATGCCTTGAAAAAAAAAAATGCGAGCCGAAACAATGTATTGCAGGCTTTAGCTATCCATTTGTCATCTACTTTGTGTCTTTAAATGCATTTTCACTTTCTATTCAATGCACTAGGAAAATGCTTTAGGCTAGATTATGGCAAAAGCAAAAGGATCTTATATATGGATTTCTTACGGGTTAAGTCGGCTATGTGAACTTTTATGTTTAGCTACATGTAGATGAAGAGGATCACTCTTTTTGTGGTTCACCAATTGGAAATTATTTAAATTTATTGTTTACAGTCGAGATGACTTTAATGAAAAATTATTTACAATGTTTTAATTTATTATACAAACTTGAATTTTGCAGTGGAACCTGTCTAAAATGATCCTGTGTGAAATAATATCCTCTCTTAAGCTATAAAAATATGCCCGTCCCGACTTGGGACCAATGTACATGTACATTACAAAATAATGAACCTCCATGAAGTGACTTTTTATAATTTTTATTGGTCCTAATGATTTTTTAAGGGAATATCAGCAATGGAACTGTAAAAAATGGCAAGGTGATTTAGGGAAATTAAACTTTGCACTCATCTACAGTGTACACACATGTAATGTATATGTGCATATATTGTATAAGGATTGAAATAAAGGGGAATTTCCCTGTTTTGCAGCTGTGTAAATAGTGTCAACAATTAGCTAGTGACTCACCATGGATTCAAAAAGGGGACATTCCCTATTTTGCAGCTGTGTAAATAGCGTCAACCAATAGCTAATGACTCACCAAGAATTCAAAAAGGGGAAATTCCCTGTTTTGCAGCTGTGTAAATAGTGTCGACAATTAGCTACATGTATAATGACTCACCAAGGATTCAAAAATGGGAAATTCACTATTTTTCATCTGTTTACACTGTAGCATGTTCACAGATGTCGTTGACTGAAATAAAAGCCTGTCTAAAATAATATTATCCTGATCACAAGACTATTATTTTAGACAGGTTCTACTGTATCTCGTAAACTCGTACATGTACTAGTACATTATTTGGTTTTTTGGCGACCCTGTATGCTCGTAACATTACATTAGATTTTCAATTCGCATATTTTGCCTCGGGGTCAAAATCTAGACTCCAAAATACAATACTGAACGTTAAATATTCATGACATTTTTTTGAAGTCAATTTTTTTGAACATCATAAATTTTATCAACGTCATGACTCCTTCAATGTAGAAATTCAAAATGTTCAATTTTGTCCCATTTATGAAGGGGATTTCAATTTATCGCGGCAATAACTACATGTACAATGTCACGATGGCAATTGTGTTTTTTAGTCTCTCCCTGACATTTAAAAAGGTCATGACCTTCAACAACTTCTACCGCATGCCTGAAACAATTATGCAGCCAATAGATCTATGCAAATTGCAAATTTTTAAAAAAAAATTCAAATGTTTCTCCAACCCTATTCTGCAGTCAGACATCGAAACCATCGTACTGATAAGTGACATTCTTTTAGTAAATGTGAAACCAAATCCAGATTTTTAAAATGTTTTAAAAGTTAGGGAAATGTTTCAAAATTCGTGTTGAAAATACTTCAAAATTCGTGTTGAAAATATTTCAAAATTCGTGCTGAAAATGATTCAAAATTCGTGCTGAAAATACTTCAAAATTCGTGTTGAACATACTTCAGAATTCTTGCTAAAAATACTTTAAAATTCGTGCTGAAAATACTTCAAAATTCGTGTTGAAAATGTTTTAAAATTTGTGCTGAAAATACTTCAAAATTCGTGTTGAAAATACTTCAGAATTCGTGCTGAAAATACTTCAAAATTCGTGTTGAAAATACCTCAAAATTCGTGTTGAAAATGCTTCAGAATTCGTGCTGAAAATACTTCAAAATTCGTGTCTAAAATACCTCAAAATTCGTGCTGAAAATACTTCAAAATTCGTGCTGAAAATACTTCAAAATTCGTGCTGAAAATACTTCAAAATTCGTGTTTAAAAGCCTGTCTAGTGAAATTTAAAAGACAGTAACCAGAAGCAGTGTAAATTACACAAGT
>JAQGCC010001596.1:0-22571 GCA_034698905.1 Xestoiulus laeticollis | reverse complement strand
ATATTCTAGCAAAAGCATGAAGATAAATGCAGTCATTTTTATTTATCTTTTAAAACAAGTTAAAAATGAGTTCACTAATTTGCCTCCAATTTTCTTATATTAAAATGGAATATTTTTTACATCGGAAATATTACAAAAAGTTGAACACATTTTTTTTTGTTCACAGATGGGCTGATAATACAGAAGCCATTGGAACCGATGGCGTTAAACGGCCATTTGATCATCCATTTTTTCAGGTGAAAATTTAAATTCATTTAACGGTTAACACTTTGATTATTCAATTTTGTAAAACCTAACATTTGTATCTTTATTTTTAAAGGCCGTTGCGATGTTCTTGGGTGAAATGTTATGCTTGTTTGCATATCTAGCCCTTCATTTTTACAAGAAACATCAAAAAAAGAAGGCACTTGCATTAAGTGGAGATGTTGACGATACGCTCAAGGAAGTAAAAAAGAAACGCTTTAACCCATTGATATTTTTGCCACCTGCATGCTGCGATATGATAGGAACTTCTCTTATGTATGTTGGTCTAACAATGACTTATGCATCCAGTTATCAAATGTTAAGAGGTACAATATAAAAACTAGAGACAACGGAAAGATATTTTTTCCAAAACATGTAAAATGTTGAACTGATAATCATTTTTGGTTATAATTAGGAGCTCTGATCATCTTTACTGGATTGTTATCGGTTGCATTTTTGAGACGCACTTTACGTGCTTACCAGTGGGTAGGAATGTTTGTGGTCCTTGCTGGATTAGCCGTTACTGGGTTATCAGATTTTATTTTTATGGATGCCGATGAAGCAGAAGATATAAATGGTGTCATTACTGGCAAGTTTTACATTTTTATATTAAAAGTATTAAAGAATTTGAATTGTGTTGTAGGCTGACAGTTGATTTTTTTTATTATAGGGGATCTTTTAATAATAATGGCTCAAGTTATTGTTGCAACGCAAATGGTTCTCGAAGAAAGATTTGTTTCAAAACATGATGTTCATCCATTGGCAGCTGTAGGATGCGAAGGTAAACAAATTTCTGTATTTTAGATAAAATTTCTTGCCTTGCCGCATTGCTACAGATATTTATGAGTTTATTTTTTTAGGAACATTTGGTTTCTTCATTCTTGGAATTTTACTGATTCCAATGTATTATATTCACACAAATCAAAGCTTTTCCGAAACACCCGAATACAGATTAGAAGATGCGATCGATGCTTTTTACCAAATGGGCCAAAATTGGCAAATTTGTTTTGCTTTAATAGGTGAGAAACCCATTAGTTCTTCTTTAAATAGTTTCAAAAAATTATCAGGAAAACTGTAATAAGATTTTTACACATAACTTTTTTTCTAGGGAGTGTCATTAGCATTGCATTTTTCAATTTTGCTGGTGTCAGTGTAACAAAAGAGATCAATGCTACCACGAGAACGGTGTTGGATAGCATCCGTACCTTGATCGTGTGGGTGGTGAGCCTTGGAGTGAAATGGGAGAAGTTTAATTACCTTCAAGTTGTCGGCTACGTTGTTTTGATTTTAGGAATGTTTCTGTACAATGACATTCTGTTTACACCATTCATGCGTCAAAGAGGCTGGTTGCCTTATAAATTCTGTGATCCAGTTGGCGACGATCCTGAAATAGAAGCTCAAGTAGTAAAAGACGAGAATGGCGAATTGAGCGTTAATAATGAACTCGGACTAGAAAATCCTGCTGCAGATTTTGAAAAGGAATAAAGTAATTGATGGTTTTAACAGCGAAGGATAAAAGTTGGTCATTTTTGATGGCCAAAAAGAATAAGCTAGACTTCAAAATGAATAGTGTAATTATTCTGTCATGCACTTTGGGATTGAAACCTAGAAGGTTTTAGATTGTTCTTAATTCCCACATTTATATTAAATTGTTACAAATGGAGAAACAATCTATTTCTGAAATTGGGAATTGGTATAAAATAATAGTGCAAATGAATAAGAAAGTGATTGCAATGAAATGACAAATGTTTATTACATTTACAGATTTCATAAATTTTGATAAAAAAAAAAAAACGTTTCGTTTCGATTTTTGCAATGTTTTTATACTCTGGCGTTTTTAAACTAGGATTATCTGGCTGAAAACTTCAACTGAAGTATCTATCAGGTACTTTTTGGCTTGATAATAAAATAAAAACAGAATTTGACAAGTATAGGCTAAACATTTTGCATTTATATTTGATAATTAGTTAAAAATAGGCTTATGCATTTATTATGATGAGAGCCACTGATTTGGTCGCGCTAGCTAATACATGCATATTAACGTTATAATACAAGAATATAATTATCATATGAACATGATATGCGTTTATTAATAACTAAATAATGAATTGATACAACAATTTAAGTTTGAAATTACCGCTCGATAGCAGACGATTTATTTGCAAGAACGCTTGCTTTTGGTCAGTACCATTTCGAATGGATGAATTCGCGTGTCAGAATTCCCTTACTTTTCTAAACATTTATCAGTAAAACTGTTAATCTAAATATCCCTTGAATTGATGAGGCTACTGAGTAAGTTAAAATGACAAGTAACAACTCTGAACAGGTGCTAAAACAGGTAAAGAACACTTACCATGTTACATGTATGATGGTAGGCCTAGTAATTGAAGAATACATCTGAAGTATGGCACACAAATGCGCGTCATAATCATAGTAACGTATTTGCATGGAGTTCTTGCAACTAATTGTTGTATCTAAATTTCTTGATGTTTATTATACATGTTTCTGCAAGATCTTGATTCTGCATTAGCCAAAAGACAAATGTTAATATATGCTATTGCAGAGCATATAATTAAGGACTGGGGGTACGAGCCCACCCATTTCAGGCAAATGCAAATAGCTTGCAGTTTCGATTCTTAAATATTCCAGGAATGGGCGGAGCAAAACTGGTCTCTGGTTTTTTGGTTACAACTGATGTTATCCCAAAAAAACTTTTATGAAAGCCGATGTTTTTATCATTAAAATGAACATGCATATATATCATATACAATTTATAATTTCCCATTTTGGATATTGCATTTCTATATACTTAATTTTTGTAATGAAAATCTGCCCCACACCTAAGTGCCGTAATTTTGCCATATATCCTCCATTTCTTGTCTATAATTATATTATGTGCAAATTAGTGCGTACAAGTAAAGTCTGTGATTGTTATAGGTTGAGGCCTTGTTCTCGGCAATTGATCTTTTACCGGATGAATTACGAGGCGAAGCTTTAGATAAAATCCACTCGAAGTTAGGTGTCCAGCCGAAGCAGGAAGTCCAAGCATCTGGTGGAAAAACTAGGTTGTCACGCAGAAAGTACGAATACGTTATTATTTTCTTGGCATTGTCAAATGATTTTTGATGAATTTTAATTTTGACTTATCAACAGGAAAACTCCTGTGGAAAGTCAAGCACAGGATGAAGAGCTACAAGACAAGGCAAGTATTTATATCGATCACAAAAAATGTTATGACATTTCGCAAATAGCCCACAACTGATGTAAATATTCGACTTTATAGGAACCAGTTTCTACTCAAGATAAAACAGATTTAAGTAAAGAGCAAATGAAGGATATTGCAAACGAAAATAAACCAAATCTTCGAAAACTAACTGAAATATCTTCGACGACAGCACTCGCCGATTCACAGACCATATCCGCAACAGAGAACAGAGTGAAAACTAGACCTGGTAGAAGAAAAAAGGCAGATGCCGAGGTTGATGTGGATGTCGAAGTCAATAAGCCGGTTCTAGCTGTCAAAAAGACTAGAGCGAGTGCTTGTAATGCCACTATAAAACCTGAGGAAAGCAAGTCCGTAGATCCCGAAATAAAAAAATCGAAAAGAAAGACTAAAATCCCTCAAAAGATTCTCCTGGATTCATTGATAGAAGATCACGAGAGCAATAAGCGCGCAGTATTAAAAGAGCCTGCATCACCTGATTTGGCCGAAGATGATGGATCGAGTAACATCGACGCTACTAACGTATTTAAACTAAAGGTTTACCGTGTTCCTACGGGACTTAGGCCAAATGACCTAAGTGATCATGTAAAAGAAGAAGAGATAATAACGAGTGGTTGGTGAAATGTGTCATGATTCAAATTTATGTCCAAGATTTTAATAGATTAAAAAAAATTCTGAGTATTACCATGTTTGCAGATGCAGATCCAAAACGTGTCAAAGGCACTCGAACCATCTATGGCTGCATCATGTGCGATAAGAAGTTCTCGGCCCGATCGCTAGTTAATATCCATATGAGAATTCATACTGGAGAGAAACCACATGTTTGTCATGTCTGTCAGAAGGCTTTCACTCAACTCGGTGCTTTGAGTAAGTATTTAAAAGAAAAAAAAAGTTATTTTCTCCGTCTTCGACTTTCTCGTTTTTTAACTAAAATATTCTTTACAACATCACACAAATTTTCATATAGATTCTACATGTATTCCTTTTTTATTTTTAGACCAGCACATCAAACGTCACGATGGTGTGAAAAATATATCCTGTCCTCATTGCGATTACAAGTCACTCGGAAAGATCGACATGGCAAGACACCTGGCAAGGCATACAGGCGAAAAAAATTATTTTTGTGAAATCTGTGCTAAGAGTTTCGTTACGTGTCCTTCGCTAAAGGACCACATTAAACACGTTCACGAGCGAGCCAACTCCTACATTTGTCAGATATGCGGTTTTGTCACGCACCGTCCCGACAACCTCAGGCGACACATCGACATTCGCCACTCCAACAAGGAATACGTCCAGTGTCCCGTGTGTAACGAATTCATCAAGCAGCGCTCCAGCTTCATTACTCACATGAGGGCCCACACCGGCGAACGCCCCCACAGCTGCAAACAGTGTGGCAAAAAGTTTAAAAATCATTCACAAGTCGCTGCCCACATGAGGTCTC
This sequence comes from Xestoiulus laeticollis, assembly GCA_034698905.1. Lineage (NCBI taxonomy): Eukaryota > Metazoa > Arthropoda > Diplopoda > Julida > Julidae > Xestoiulus > Xestoiulus laeticollis. Next base: position 17,664 of record JAQGCC010001596.1, on the reverse strand, counting down.
ACGTGGACGGGACGTTTGCTTGCGACAAATGCAAACGCTGTTTTAAGACCAGATTTCATTTGCGGCGCCACATGGTGGTTCACACGGGTGAAAAGCCTTTTTCTTGCAGTTATTGCCCGTATTCGTGCAACGTCAAAGGAAACATTAATAAGCACGTTAAAAAAGTGCACGGCATCAAGGACTTTTCTTTTAAAACTGTGGAGGGACCCAAGAAAGTGTTGGACGACATGTTCGATAAACCAGAAATTGAACAACTGAAGGAAAAAGGAGAGGCCATGGCCCAAGAGTTCCTAACCAAGCTTTCCATGCGGAAAGACGAACAACTGACCGTAGAAGCTCTGCAGGAAGCCCTCGAAGAAAAGAAACGCAAGCGAAAGGAACAACTAGATGAGGAAGATACCGATGGTGGAAAGCCAAAGAGAAAAAAGAAATCTCCGAGGGCTTCTAGTAAGCGCAAAACAACATCCGTGCAGCTCGACGATTTCATCGAATGCAACATGGAGGAGAACCTCAGCAGCGAAGTACTAGAGCTGCAAGTTGGTGACGATAAACAAGAACTTTGCATTTCCAACGAGATGATTCCCTCGGTTCAAATCGATGTCACTGAAGAGGAAGTCGAAGAGATAATAGAGGATCAAATGGAGGCAATCGAAGCCGTGGCCAACTTGGAAGAGGATATGATTCCAGATGCAACGACAACGATTATTATTCCACCCAATGGTTTTATATGCGTGCAGCAATCGGAATATGCCATTCAAAATGCCGACGGTACGGCGGTCCCACTCTCGATGCTAACCTCTGACTGTGATAACGGTGAGCCTGGAGCAGTGTTTTTAATTCAGTGCGATCCTTCAAACGATGATGAAATTAATGTTTAGTCTTCTACGTGTTGAGAAAAGAAATACATGTATATTGAAAACATTGGATTTTTGAAAGCCGATCTTAATAAAAACTGTTACTGCTGCTTATTTCTTGAGTTTTTCTATTATATTGCTTGGGTCACAAAGTTATGTACATGAATTCGATATTATAGTAAAATAAATTCGTTTTGGGGTTTGATTATACGAGAACTAGCTTTCCACTTAGAATGGGAATATCCTATAATTTTTTGTGGAAATTATACTTCTTGGTTTGATTACAATCCAGAAACTACATGTTGGGAAAGATTTTGCAATAGCAGGAAGCAAATAGGATGTAGGGCAATAATTTCTTGGAATTTGCAAGAATTTTTTTTGGAATTCTAGAATTCGAATCAGAAATAGAATAAAATAAAGCATTCTTGCCTAAATGCAGCTTCTGCAACAAGGGAATTCTGAATTACTTTGACAGTATTTTAGAAAAAAAATATATTTTAGTAATTTTGTGGAAATATTCAGGTATAATTTTAAAATTCATTGTTTTATTTTAATTTTAATAAAAAAAGCATCCTTGAATCCAATACTTCAACCACAGTAAAATTTGGATTTACCCGTAAGTCTATTTATTATTTTTTATTTGTTGATATGTCATCATTTTAAAATCGATATTTTTTGTCAACATAATCTTTTGGAATGAGAAGGTCATTGCCATATCAGAAACAGGTTAGTAATTCAACGAGAAGGCAATTTTGATTTTGCTAGGGGCTTTTTATAAAAATAATAATTGTGTAAAAGCTAGACAATTACATGAATGTGATTATAAAAGTATGCTGCAATGAATTCTGGAGATAGCATTCCAAAGTGGAAATAAAAAACTGGTAGCAGCAAAATAATTGGAGCATTAGAAAAATGTTGAGACATTTAAATCCTTCGACCTTCATTCATTTTAAATGCATGTAATTACACCCGTCAGCAAATCGATTGTGAAGAAAAAGTTAGCTGATAAATCTTAGCAATTATTTGCTATATTGCTCTTTAACATCATCTGGCTAAAGTGAAATCAAGATGCTGAATATTTTATCACGATGATGTGATGGAAATTTGCCTGGAGCTAAATGTTACTTTCTTTACATTGATAGCAGCTTTTCGCCATTCAATTGAACGATGGCTAATAAAGTAGAAGGTAAGTTGAGAATGTAAATGGTTAGGAAAAAATACTTGTTGGTGAGTGTTATCTTCGCTAACAGATCCAGAAATTAAGAAAATCATACAGATGAGCCGTGACATGAAATCCAAAGCCTATTGCCCATATAGCAAATTTCACGTTGGTGCTGCCCTTCTGTGCAAGGATGGCACAATTTTCACAGGTAAGAAATTTAGTAAAGTTTTGTATGTGTGGATAATTAATATAAATGTTTAGGTTTGAATTTTGTATTTTTCAAATTAAAAACGTACTAATTGATGCAATTTAGGAAAAAAGCTTTCCTAGTAAAAAAGTACTATAATTATATAAGAAACTTACAGTAGAACCCCTGATTATCCGATTCATGTGTTACTAATGATTTCCTAACCAAAAAAATACAAATGTGTATCTTTCTTGTTAAAATACCATAACAATTATGGAAATCTTGGTATAAATTATTATTAATATGAAATGGCTGCGCCCAACTGTATTATCCGAAGCTCGGTATACGTTAACTCTGATACCGGAGTATACTAGCTATCATACTATAATTTAGAGGATAAAAATGGTCAACCTGTGCTCCACATTAAAATCTTTGCAGGATGCAATGTTGAAAATGCTTCTTATGGTTTGGCAATTTGTGCAGAGCGAACCGCAATTGTAAAAGCAGTATCTGAGGGGCACCGTGATTTTAAAGCCATAGCGATAAGCGGGTGAGGCATAAAATACATGAACGAAAATATTCTCTCACCTTTCCTTAGTCCGTTTTCGTTTTTCAACTAACTGTTTTTGACATTGCAGTGACGATGCGACCGATTGGATCACGCCTTGCGGAGCATGTCGGCAATTTCTCGTCGAGGTATGAAAAGAGCTTTATTACTTCATGTCCCAAATCTGAAAATAAAATTTGATTTCACGTTCACATTTCCAGTTTGGTAAAGATTACGACGTCTATTTCACCAAGCCAGATTTAACATATTTATGTTGCAAAGTGAAGGATATCATACCTTATAGTTTTGGACCAGAAAACCTCCAAAAAGAAAAGAATTCCAAGTAGCAGATCTCAACCGGACGTGTTAGATAATGTGATGTTGCAATGTAAGATGCTTTCGATTGCAACTATCGAAGATAAAATGCATAAAACTGTCATAACTGAAAATTTTAACAATTTCCAATTGGTAATAAATTATCTAGTTGAAATATGCCATTGTTTGTTGACTAAATCAATTAAGAGATTTTAATATATTCTAGCTTTTAAAACTATTATAATACAGTGTTTTGGAAAAATGTCTTCCAGATCACAAAACAAAATTTTCCAAAGTATAAGCATTTACTAATGTTCACACATGATTTCTGTCAATTAATGGCAGCTAAAAAAAATGAAGATAATATGAAGGTTCACTTAATCAACTAATGTAAACGTGATCTTCTTAGACAATTTCCCCGTGTTTTATTTCTACCAAAACGGACACCTGAAAATAAAAACATAAGATTCCATTAGGCTAATAGGGCTAATTGAATTTAACTAAAAATATTATCAAGTTGAATATATAAAGACAAGTTTGGCATGGAACATTAAAATGAATTAAACGAGTTCAAAAATACCATCCGATGTAGCATTGGCAAAGGTTTTCGTGAGACGTTGCTTGTTTGATTAGAAGATCTACTTGTTTCGCCACATCCAGCGTTTCATGGTGGGAAAAATCTCGACCTGAACAAAAACCGTCAGTCAAACTTTTGAATATCTTAACAAAATGTTATGCAAGCTAGCTAGTAGACGAAAAACTTAAATCCGCAAAGCTCGTAAATGTGTTCGAGATAATTTCTCACCTGTCAGTTTATCTCTCACCCTGTTAACAATTGCCAAAGCTTTCTTGTTAAGAGCCTTGGGATAATTTCCATCGCCATCTGTCAGGATAGAATAACAGCAGAAATAAGTATATAATTTCTTTTATAAACAAATTTTGCATTTATAACAAAAAATCAGGCAGTGACCTAAATGAGAGCTAATGGACTCTGGAATTAAGACTCCTTTTTTCAAACCTGACTGACTTAAAACATCGACAGCTTCCATGAGATCTTCACACGAGAAAAAAAAAATTAAAATAAGACAATATTGCTGCTTGGTGAATAACAAAAGCAGAAAGTTTAATTCCATACCCGTCTGTTCGGCGCTAGATGAAATTGAATCGGACCTTGTAACCGAGCGCTTAGTTTTTGGAGTTGCTACATGAAAAATAAAATTGTCAAAAATCTGAAAATTTAGGATTTAAACACTACGAGTCTTCAAGTTTTAGAAAATAATCCGTCACTTACTATCCATTAGCCTCCAATTTAGTAATGGATCATATACAAAGGCCTCTAAGACTGCCATCAAAGAGTCCTTGTTATTTCTTAGCACTTCCATAACGCTACAACATGTCATGCGATAAGTTCCTTCGATCCGCGTCACTTCCATGGCATTAGTGAGCATACGAGTGAGCCGAAAAGGAATTTTTTCTGGAAATTTTTCTCTCGTCATTGCAACTTCAAAGCAATCACCAAAATCAATGTGAAGAATTTTTCCGCTGAGTCGGTCCAACATAAGATTGGAAGGATGTCTTTAAAATAATAGAATTTGTATGATTATCGAAGCGAGGAAGGTATTTTCAGTAATCCATTAATTGATTCAAAAATAATTGCACACCTGTCCCCAAGTCCAAGAATGTATCCAACCATAGACATCACAGCCAAAGATCTCGCATAATTAGTACGCCTATCAAACCAAATCTTTAAAGGGAAAAATATCATTTATTAATTTAAATGAAACATAATCTAAGAGCCAAGTTGTTAGGCTATCGCTAATATGTAAGCTGAAAGTGAATAATATAGAACGTACCTCTGAGCTAGGACTCTTCAGCCACAGAAGTTTAGCCAGATCATCACCGGTGGTTGTTTCCAGAGCATGTTCAAACACTTCAACTTTTTGCATTAAAGTGAGATGTTCATAATCGGGTGCCATCTGAAATTCGTAAGTACACATTTAAAGAAACCCACAACTATTACAGCCACATGCAACACTTATTTTATAACCCTTATATATGGGAGAAACAAAGTTCAATTATGTACCCGAAGCATGATTCGATGCTCGATGTTTAATAATATCTTTTTCTTGTCTCTATAATCTCGAATTAATGTGTGTAGCGTATCACAATACGGTACCCAACCAATAAGTCCGCTATTTGTTGATAATGGGATGACTGCATATCTCTGGATTCTGGACAAAAAAAAACAACAATTATTATTTTTGTTTATACGACAAACGTGTGAAAAATGTGTTTTCAAATGTGATTGAAAAAAAAACGTACGTCAGATTGCGGCGCGACGTTTCTGGGTCATTAATAAGTAAGGTGTTTACTAATCCAAAAACTTGCATAACCCTTTCGTCCTGCCTCAAATCTTCGTGACCTTTCAGAAGAAAGACAAAGTAATGTCCATTGCTTCCTAGGTTTTGATTAGAACGAAAAAAATAAATGAACATGTGCAGCTGTATTAAATAATCATGAATGATATTATCAGCTAGGTAAAGTAACTCGCCTATAATGCTCAACTTTCTAGGTCGCTGTTTGGAAGTTATAACTTGCAGGGAGCTTTGAACGAGCTTAATGCGAATCACAGGTTGATGAGGATTGTAGGTACCAGGAACAGCCAATTCTAAGTCCCGACAAGCTAGGAGTTTGGGGGACACATACTGGAGTTCAAGAGACGTCAGCTGTAAATACAAAACGGTTACACTTTCTTTAAAAAAATTTCTGAAATATCCTTAGAAAATAATTCAAATTAATTGCCAGCTGTATTAACATATTTTGTAGCAATCGACATATCACCAAGCTTTTCTTTCATGTGACCTAATACTGATTATTGAATTGGATTTACAATTAATTATGGTAATTTTGGTTTATAAATGACATAAAATAAAAACTTTTATCGTTTACAAACCCTCATAAAAGTAAATTTAGCATTACCAAAATTGCATTAAATTTATGATTTAAAATTTTAAAAAAACTAATAAAGATGAACTAATTAAAAATAATTAATCATAAATCCCCATTCAATAAATAATTTCTACTAACCTGAGGAAGCTCTTTGTGAATACGTCTCAAAACTGGAATATATATATGCCAAGCGTGAGTGATATGTTCAGCATTTCTTGAACTTTGAAATTCCTCGCAAAATTGTTTAGCATCTGAAAGCTCCTGACCATAAGTCTGGAAAAAATATTCAACAGCAACCAATTGCACCAAATATATTCGAAATATTTCTTTCCGTCAACCATATTTCAAATACACGTGTTGCAACTTTTTTGTTTCTTTTTTCAGAAATGCTGTTGTAAACTTTTGGCAGCTAAGGAATATTACCAGAAATTTCAGGAAATGCTTAATCTCAATCTAGCTTGGAAAAAAAAACTCCGAAGTGGGATCCTTCGGCTCAACCGCAATGGCTAAATTTCAGCCAATTTTATTGTGATAATGTGTATACTCGGGTTCCTCGGGTTGGCGAGATTTACTTATTGAATTTGATATACATGTATGACTAAATATTTCATAATGGGAACACCTTTAATGTAAGTTTTTGGACAATTGCAACTATATTTTGAGACATTACTTCCAAATCTCTTTTGTTCACTTGATGCTAAAATAAATTTTATCTTATTCATATTTGTGAAAATATCATTAACCATAACCAAAATTTGTTTTTAAATCTCCAAATATACCAGTAAAACATGCAACTGCAAACAATTTAACCATAAACCCCATTCGATAAACAAATAATACTAACCTGAAAGTCGGGCTTGGTAACACATCGAGTAGGCTATGCCAATGTCATGTGAATTTTATTAATTATATTTTATAGATTAAAGAGAACCTTTTATGTCTGTACTAAAAATATTTCTTTTGGATGAACCCATTATAATCAATCTACCCATAAAATCCATTCAATAAATATTTTTTACAAACCTGAGGGAGCTGTTTATTAATACGACGACGAACGTCAAGATAGAAATCCCAAGCTTGAATGAGATCATTAGCATTTCCTGACCTCTGAAATTTCTGACACCATTCTAAAGCTTTTGAAAGCTCAGTACCATATGTCTGAAATATAAACAAAAAAAACCTGCACCATCCAATATGAAATAGCTCTTTTGTGAAAAGCATTTCAAATACTTGTGGTGCAAAGTTTTCAGACATATGGGCTTGAACCTTTGGAAGATCAGATTTGATATTAGAAATCTCAAAGATCAGCAAAACACTGCAGCTCTTACTCTAGCTTGGAACACATTTTTCAAAAGATCATCTAAAAAGCTCTCTCAGGTTAGCAAAATTAATTTATTGAAACTAATTTTTGATTAAATTGTTTATAATGGGAGCATCTTTTTTGCCTTTGATCAAATGATGTCAATTAGAAGCTAAATAATTGGCCAGTTAAATCTTTTGAGCTATTATGATCATGAATCCTTCCAAAAGTTGACCTTTTTAGAGCATTCATGTTTCATAATTCGATCACTGGATAGTTCCGAAGTTGACTGCAATGAGTGGGTTTACCGTCGTAACTGGCATGTAAAAAACCAACATTTCTTGCACAAAAAATTGCAAAAAAAATTGAATTGATTAGTTGTACAGATCTTCATGAAATTCACATGCAAGTTGTTCAATAAACATGTTATCCCCTTCAATATAATAAATTATACTAACCTGAAGGAGCTGTTTGCTAAAATGTCGAGTTGATGTTATCAATTGTCATTTCTAATTTAATTTGTATTTCACGACACACGTTAAGCGAGTCTCGTATAATAAAGTATTTTTTTAAAACAATTAGAAATGCACACAGCTTGATAAGCGCCATTTGGCACTTCTAGTTTTATCGAGAAAGATATATGAAAATTTTTGCGTAATGCGAGAGATGTGGTGCATTATTTTTCTTTTAACTTGATTATTAACTTTTAGTTTATACCATTTGATCAAAGTCGATAACTATGAACTCGGTTATAAACAACAGAAACAAAAATCTACTTCGATAAATAAATGTTGCCAACCTGAGGGAGCTGTTTGGCAATACGGTGACCAACGTCAAAATAGAAATCCCAAGCTTGAGTGAGATCTTTAGCATTTCCTGACCTTTGAAATTTCTGACAGGATTCCTGGGCTTCCTGTAGTTCACGGCCGTATGTCTGAAAAATATGGCAGAAAAGCATTCACCGCTTTTGAAAACTGTGAAATGCTTAACTTTCTGAGGCTATGAAATGCCAAATCACAGGTCAGAAAACTTATTTATAGAACTCAATTTGTAATTATACCGTACGAAGCACGGTTGATCAAACAGTATTCGAAATAATCGAAATAATGGTCAAATAGCATCTGGTCCATAAGTATTAACTCTTAAAACGTGAGTGATGTTTAGCTTTTCATAACCTCTAAATTTTCTGATCTCATTCCCAAGCATTCAAAAGTTCACCAGCATGTCTGATTTGAAATCGGTAATCGAAAAAGGGATGCAGAAAAATCATTTAAATATTTCAAGTACGATACCTGTTGGAAAGAAATCTCCTTGAGCGTTTGTGGGCCTTTCTCCAAAAGCGCGTGCAAAGGCTCTAACGCTGCAAACATACCCAATACATTGCGTTCACCAAAGTATAGCCGCGACGCCTCTTCAAGAGCTTCGTGCCAAAGCTCGTGCCAGAGAATAGCAACTCGAATCAATTCTTCGCTGACCTAACCCAAAGAAAGTGTTTTTTAAATCAGCCGTTAATTCAACAAGTTGTTTTTAATTAAAATCTGTTAAATATTGCCAGTTTAGTGCAACTAACCATTACAGCTTGTTGAACTAATATATTACTATGCTCGCACATATTTTTAAGAATTTTGTTGGCAGCATTATGACGAGCAGCAACCATCGATTTCGAGGCAACCGTTAACGGATAAATCAACGCCTGAAAGACAAATGTTAATATCAATCAATACCCCAATTTCTCTTTTGCGTTTCACCAGTTTTTTTGTCTTTATGGATCAACTCGCGCATCCCGAATCGAATTCTTTACCTGTGGATGATGTTTCCCAACATCCGTTAGAATTTGATGTACGAGTCTACCGATTGCCTGTCGGGGCGCATCGATACGGGCAATGAGTTGCGGAATGACTTGAAGCCAAGTGTCGATCTGAATGCTTTTAATTCCTTCGACAAGAGCGTCGTGTACTTCTGCCCACTGTCCATAATTAAACCACAACGTTAGAAGTCGAAGAGTGTCTTGAAGAGAGCTTCCGTGGGATAGGGCAATCGATCGGAAAAACGCCTGCACGGCAGGTACGGCGTAATTATGAATATGTGGTGCGATCTGCAAAAAATAAAACTCATGATATTCAGCTCAAAGACTGTTATAAAACAGCTGAGCGAAATACAAAAGAATTTATTCAGGAATATATGGTGAATACCAATCCATATCGACTGGATAAGTTTGGAGAATCGTTCAGATGAAACGTTTTCCCGATATCCTCTGGGCTTAGTGGCACTGGCATAGCTGTTTTTGATCCTTGTTGAAGTTGTTGTTGCTGGTATTGTTGAAATTGATGCTTATAAAATAGTATGGCCTCAAAGTTTATACGAGCCCAAGCGTGCCAAGCCTGAAAAGAAATCAAAGTTCACAGCTGCTATGCAATACGATGATATTAAACGTTTATACGCAAATGGTGGGCAACTTACTTTGTACCAATCCGAATCGTACTCGGTAGCGGAAGCATAATACTGAAGAACCTGTGGAATAGAAGCATCACTGATGCCCTGAAGATTCTCTTTCCACTGGCCTAATTTCAAATAACACCTTAAAAAGAGAGCATTAGAACACCACACATTCTATGGAGGTTTATTCTCTGAACCAGGACTATTTACCTTCCTAGAAGTTTGCAAAGTTCGTGGCGTTTGGGTGACTCTTCCGGAACAGCAGATTGCAATAAAGGCGAATGAAGCAAATTTTGCACAAAATGATGCAACTGTGTGAATGCCTCATCCTTTAAAATTCAAACAGAAAAAACACATTTCGGTTCAGCGTGGTATTGAAGCACGGGAAAAATGTGCATCGTTTGTCAGGATTATTATTCCTGTAAATCAAAATTTTGCGGAAATAGAAATATTCGTTTACCTTTCTTCCGTCTTTCCACATATGTTTAGTGTAGGCAAATGTAACATTTGGATACACCGTTGGCAACAATTGTTTAGAATTCTGAGTGGGATCCGAGCCCATTAGCATCACTAATGTTTTGTGTGACAAAGCCTATAAGAAACGGGCAACGGATAATTGCTTAGAGGTTTTATCAGCATAAGACACTTTTTAAACAACTGAATGTTTCAGACGTGCAAATACTTACGAGGCGCCCGTTACGCCGACAAAGACTTGCATACTTCAACCAAGTCCTCATATCTTCCTGCGGCGACACGACTAAGGAATGGACGTGTAATATTTTCTGCCAGTCTTCTACATTTCTTTGGCATCCCTTTGGTAACAAACAGGTAATGTGAATATTAGAATTACTTCCTTTGGACTTGTCCAAAGAAGCTAGAAAATTAAAGGATCGAGGTTCGCTAAAGTAATTTGAATACCTGCATTCTCTCCCACCACATCTGCTTAATTGCATCCCGCCTTTCTGGAACTAATTTATAACGAATGACTTCTTCCAACTCCGATAGCATTTGAACAGAAACCATTGCCTAAAAAAAGATATTCGTTGATGTATTTTTATTAAAAAAGAGGATGCGCTTCAAAATAAGCTGCATTAATATTTACGCCGTATGCACGTTGATAGCTTTCTCCAGCCATTGCCGTTAACTCTGTATCTAAAAGGTCTCGAGCCTTGTCGATGTGCTACAGTAAAGAACATTATCATGTTACCCGCAAGTTTCATGTTATATCTAATTATTTTTGAAAAGTAATTAAGTGTACCTGTTGAGCTTGCTCGTATTGATCCATGTGTAAACATAGTACTGCTTGATAGAATGCACCATCTTGAGATTCTCTTGGAATCATAGCTGTGTACTGTTCCATGCTATCCCATAACCCTTGAAAATTAAGGAAAATCTTATAGGAAATCTAATAATAAGTGTAAAATCCTAGAATGAAGCAAAATCAACAATTACCTAATCCCCATGCTGCAGCAGCTGCCATGCGAGACATTTTTTGTGCCATATCCGGAGTAGCAAGAGGCCACTTCTCACTTGCTAAATTATGAAGTTGTTTCCTGTTAATGAAACATCTTTGTTAAACAGCAGCAGAAACTGAGTTAATTGAATAAAAATAAATGTGTCATACCATTCCCCCATGGCTTCTAAGCAACGCATTTGTCCCAAAGTTAAACTCCAATCATCCAAGTTTTGTTCTTGTTTTTCCTTGTAGGATTTAAGGGCCGAATCCCAATCGTGCAATTTTTCGTACCATCGTTCTTGAATTTCCTAAAAAAGCGAGCGAAAACAATTAAACTAACGATAGAATCCCTCATATTGAAAACATTTTCAAAAACACTTTACCAAGTCGTGTCCGTGATTTTTTCTCGCATACAACAATACGCCAAAGGCTGCTTCCGGTTGTTGCAATTTATTGTTAATGCTAATCAAAGCTTCTAACACTTCGGTCGTCGGCCCCTTGTGAAACTCGTCTTCCTTATAATGCAAGGCCTTAGCATATGCACGGCACTTCATAGCACGCTCGCCCAAAAGAATTGGATCTAACGGTAAAGGCCCCTAAATCAAGCAAGAAGATGATGAAAAAGTTATTCGCTGGTATGAGCTTATCAAATATTGAAATGCCGTATATAAACTTACTTTTTCACAATGTTCCATAAACTCCGCTAAGTTTAATAGGGTCTGCGTAATTTCCGGTATATCTTGAGCAGTTAAGGCTTGTCCGAGAGAATGAATCAACTCATCCTGTTGTTCTTCGTTGAGCTCGGACCAGCATGAGACAAAAGCTGCGTTGAATAAATCTCTGCGGAGAGAAAAAATAAACAGGTAAGCAACACTTGTTCGCCAAAATATAAGTAAAAAAATAACTATAAAGATCACCTAGGTAATTGATTGTAGGTAAGTGAAAGTGATGAACATGATCTAAGTGCAGGTGAAGGGGATTCTTTTAAAAGTTCGATGCTTAGCCTCCGAAGCCATTCCAGCCAATCTTCTTTAGAAACTTGTCTAGTCGCTGCCCATGCCTGTTAACAATAAACAGAATTTCTAGCTGTTACCAATGCAAGAAAATATAAGATTAACCGCTTAAATGACCTAATAAATTACTTTTTGTAAATTAGCAGTAGAAAGATGCAATTTCTTGATGGTAGCCGTTTCAATTGACGAAGAACCAAGATCGAGATCCCTCGAACGGTGGCGAGTTCGGCGAAAACTGTGCATGAGCGGGTTAGCTTCTTCTTCGGCTAAAGTGGTTCCCTTAATTTGAAACGAGAAAAATTAACAACAACGTAGAATCGTTTAATGCTAACCTTTTTATGGTGAAAAATCGAATAGCTTACCTTAATAATGTTACACATTAGAATGTCATAGCGTTGATGCACGATTCGATGCCGAGTAATCACTTTATTTACCATAGGTATAAAAATATGATACTTTCTACCTAGCTGCATCACCAAAGCACTTAGAGTATCCATGGCGCACTAATAATAAAGATGGCATTATTTCAATTTGCCTGCTTTAGAAAGTAAATAATAACGCGCATTACTTACTGAGCGTAGTTCTGGTGTGGAATCCAACGTACGTGCTAGAGGATGAATGATTTTGGATGCGAAATCAGTGAAATCCAAGCATTCGGACAGACAATCGATGCTTTTCAACGCCGTTCTAGCTCACAAAAAATCAAGTGTAAATATCGCGGCAAGTTAAGCTGTCATGAAAACCTCAAACAACGAGTTATGGTTATTAGTTACCTCCGAACGGGAATGGGTGCATCCGAGGAATCAAACAATTTTACGATTGGAGGCAAAATTAAGTGTAAGTAGTCATCCAAATTATAGCCAAATTTCTGGATAGCAAGCAGTAACTACGAGAGAACATGACCTTAATATTACGCTAGTTTCTTGACATAAAAAACCCATTTAAAAACGACACTAACCTTTTGAGTCACGCTTCTATCGGTACTGGTATCATGCAAGAGAACTTTCAAAATATGAGGAACAAGTTGAGGAACGTAGATTTTAAATTCAGCTCCAAGAGCCATTGCAATATGTTCAATCAGAAGAATTATTGTATTCTGAAGTGGACTATTTACGGTCCAATATGTCTAGGATCAAAAAGAAACAAATCAAACAGAATAAAAAACAAATTTAGATAAAAGCAAAAACTTGTTTTAATCGTGATCATTGTAAGAGTATTTTACCTTGATTATGCCAAAAATATCATCCAAATAGTTGCGTATATGTTGATTGACAATGGCAATTAAGACACCTAATTGTTGAAACAAGAACTGGGAGGGGGAAAAAGATGTTACATCAGAGATAGCAATAATTAATGAAACAATAGATTAAAATAAGAAATTGATGTCAAATCCAACCTCTCTGAAGGAATTATCCGAAGTTCGAATAACATTTAGCAACGAAGGCATTACTTGTTGAAGGTACGGAACGCATTTGATGCCCAGGCTTTTACATATGAATGTGATGGCTTGAACTACCATGCTGTGATGCTGCACGAGTGTTGGATCACGCACTATTCTCATTAACGTTGCTACTGCTATTGCGGGATAGAATTCTTCTAAAGTACTAGAGCTCATATTGACTAGCATTTCACTGGTAGTTAAATCTAAAGTGTCGTAAAAATAACAACAAATACTGAGACCAATTTCTCAATTTTGAATAAAAAAATGTCAATTTGATTTCATTAATAAAGTGTACCTTGATTAGCATCTTGTTCCAACTGAGGCTCAGACATACTCAGAACAGCACCGGAATCACCACAATGATCAATTTGCCCCAAATTCATTTTATGCCTGTAAGGATCAAGGGCTCCCAAAAGCCCTAAGACTCTCAAAGCCTAGGCACAATAAAAAATACCATATGACTCGCACATATTGTCAGACAAAAACCAAAAAATGTTACTTTCCTCTCCTACAAACCTCTCTTCGTATGCCTGGCGATTGCTCGGTTTTCAAAAAATTAAGCAAAACCTCTAAAAGATGCGGGTATTTGTGATAAGGTTCAACTACATATCCCGTGCTTTCTACAAGTTGTCCCAAAGACCACAACGCCACCTAGAATCGTTACAAAATTTCTGTAGCGTTCATATCATTTCGTTCAGCATTCATTTTTTTAAATCCGATGAATTAAGCTCGTACCTCTCGTTTTGGTAACGACGATGAATCCTGTAGCATGTCTAAGATGATCGGCATTAATTCGTTAACCCACTTTCGCATTTCAATGCCGCTAACCTAAAATAAAAATGCACATAATTATCCTAAATGCTAAATGAACGGAGGATTGAATTTGCTTATTAGACAAATTTTCTACCTGAGCTTGTTCCCCAACTGCGGCTAATACACTAATAACAACGCCCGGATTGGGATCTGGATCTTTTAATTTCGGAATTAAAACCTGTAAAAAACATTGACGATAATTATTGGTTTTTGAAAAATTGTGTTGCCTTCGGTATTACACCGATTATGCATACCTTTAATATCGGCTCCATGTAAGGACGGATCAAACGTGGAGCATTAGAAACTAAATGCCCCAACATTCTGGCACCCTGTTCTTTATTTCGACCCATACCACTATGCTCCAATTCCGTCAAAATCTATTAAATAATAAAGGACAGCTATACGTCGTTTCTACCGCATTAATAATGTAGAACATATCTGAGAAGGGACCAACCTGAATTAAAGTTTTACGAAGCGATGGCATCACGTATGCTGGATTTCGACTACTTAGACGACCAATGATGCAGATGGCGATTTCTCGAATTTCGAATACTTCGTCGTTCAACGCTACGAACAACGTGCTGAGATTTTCCGCTTGGGCCAAGTGATCGTCGAAACTCTCGTCGAGAGAGGCCAAAACGCAAAATCGAATGTCTGGGTCTGAGAGATGGAATTCTTATTAAAGCGATTATTGAATGCCTAATAAAAATTAATTTTGGAAACGTGCATGACCTGTATCTGTGATTCCAACAACTAAAAGTTTGCTTAATACATTTGCGACAGTTTCCATTAGAGTTTGACTTTGATGTTTTGATGATTCCGAATCCTGTGTTTTAATAAAAATTAATTGTACTAACCATCGATCAGAAATACAAAAAAGTCGCAAGTATAAGAAAACATACCGGCAATACAGGTGCCAGAAGCCTGCAGCACGTTCTCACTGCTTCCATTCGAATTTCCTTATGCTCGCTCGACAGGAAAGTATCAGCACAGTGGCGGACAAATTGCATCAAAGAATGGCCTTCAAGGATGTAAAATTAAAATAATGTGCAAACCGTATGCGTGGAAACAAATTCAAACGAATCGCAACAAACCTTGAAAATCGAAAGTTCCTAATGTCTTAAGTGCTAGAGTGATACTAGCAACATCACTCGTATCGTTAAAATACGGAGCACCTACAGTAAATTAAAAGTTAAGCAATAAATTAAATTTGAGACTGAAATTCACACAGGACTCAGTTCTGTATTCATGCAAATCCATGTCACATAAAAGCTTCACCTAAAACCGGAGATGTTGCCAAATGCTTTGGCATTCCAGGATGACAAAGTGGTCTGTTCATTAAAATATAAGATAACACTTTTAAAAGTCCATCTTGGATGTCCTTTTTAAGTTGCGGGATGCGTTGAGCCACTTCTTTGAGAGCAGCCGTTAGTGCCGGACTTTTAATATAAAAAAATAACTTGTTAAGCTCATCGCCTTATGATATGAAACAAATTTCTCGAAATACCACACGAAAATTACCTTAGACCGACTGCAAACATAAACTCCAGCAGATCTTTTATATCCGCTTTAATTGATAATGACACGGCACGTGAAAGAAGGCAAATGCAGTTGAAAACAGATGGATCAACAAGAGGTGCCTTGCGCCTAAAATGCAATTAAAAATAAATATTCATAACCAAATTAAGTAATTAAAATAAGGCATATTAACATGAAATGGGTATTTTAAGTTGATTAATAAAATCCAATTTATTCCCCCTACTTAGATGGTGTTATGTTAGCGGGAAGTGCCAACTTGATGACTTCCATGATTCTCGGAAGATAAGGTTTGATATCGTTGCTTACAGCTACAGCCAGAAGTCCAATGGCTATGAACGCATTACAACGCTCTCTGTCTCTTTTCAGGCAATTTAGAAGGTAGTTCATGGTGTCGTTTAAATAACTAAAAAGAAAAGGTAATTTGACATAGCACATGGAAATACGAAATAAAAAACTGATTTTAATATCACGCACCTTTTCACAAACTTAGTTGTATTTAATGCAGCCATGCGCGGCAAAATTACTAAAAGCATTTGTTGTATGTACATGTTACGGGATAAACGCTGCTTCAAGACATGCTCGCACACCTTGAAAAGCACAAAATTTATTGGAAAGCTGTTTTGGCAATATTACAGTAGGCATACACAAATTATTCCAACTCACCTGATCAAAATTGTCATTAATTAACTGACGACACGTAACACTTTCAAATAACTGAGGTTTAGGTGATGCCCCTCCAAGAGGATCGGTTAGAAATGGATTTACACTTCCTTTTTGTTTCAACTGTTGAAGACTGTGACTATGGGAAAAGAAATGAGGCGCTCTCCATCTACTATGAGATGCTTGATCCTAAAAATAACAATGGTTTATAAAATACAAGCATAAACTATTGATTACAATAAAAAAACTATTTCCAGGCTACCTTATAGCTTCTTTCGTGTAAATACTGCTGACGAATAATGTCATCAAGTTCTATCCTTAGTTTCTGTAAAATTAAATAATTTGCGCAGGTTAGTTTTAATTAACGACATAAAAAAAATGTTGCTTTTGGCTATATACTTACTTCGACCCCTTCTGTGTTACTACAGCGTAAAAGTTCGTTAAGAACCAGTAAAGAACCATGAACTCGATCATCCCGATTAACACCTTTTTCCTTAACTTCTTCGAATCCATACAAAGCTTCATCGTAGCATTGCTTCAAAAAATAAACATGACATTTGACACCGTTCAGTTGCAGTGTTTTAGAAAATATCAATAGGGAAATACCCTACGAGATTTTATTTCTGGTAGCTTACCCTATACCACGTTGGTCTCTCCGTCTCCTTAGTTTCACGTTGTGCTGTAACCACCAAAGCAGCTTGCAAAGCAGCAACAGCACATTCCCGAATGACTGGCTATAAATGAGAACACAAGGGAATGAGCATGATGTGTATAATGTCACACCAGCTTAAATTAAATTAATTGCAACAACCTTCGGATCTCGAATTGCATTGAATACAGAATCGAAAAATTGCTGCACTTGTTGGAAAAAAAATGTTGGAGTTGTCAAAGCCAATTCTCTTAAAACCAACACCTAAAAGTAAATCAAAATATATGATCAATTATATAGCTCAATCTACGTTACATGAGGCACCAAAAATTAGCAGTTCCAT
>JAQGCC010001595.1:0-22587 GCA_034698905.1 Xestoiulus laeticollis | reverse complement strand
ACAGGGATTCCAGTTTCTGGAATTCGTGTAATTAGCTAGTTGTCGTTTTTTATACCGACATGATTTAATTCCAGTAATGTGAACCCTCTTTTCTAAATTTTAACATGCGTTTGGATACCACTTGATGCATAATCTGAGAATGTAAAAGCCAAAATAAATTGTTGTGGTTAAAAATCTTTTGAAATTTCAATTTCTTGTTTGAAGTGTGTTAATGTGAGGAAGACAGTTGATGATGTCCACCATGTTTATTATGGAATTTGAAGTCTATATGACACTAAGCAAGATGAAATTGTTAATTTAGCATTTACAGGTCTAACATGTACAATATGAATGGTTTTCTGCATCAGGTTTTGCTTTTTCCATCGATCCATCAGCACAGCGCACTTCCAGATTAATTATTGCTGGCCCAGACAGACTTAGCAGTCGGATGTCTGGGGTAGGAGAATAGGAGTAACGATTTTTCTGCATTCTGGATGAGTTTTTGGATACATGAAAAATGATTAAGTCATGCGTATAAAACTCACTTAAATTCGAAAATAAAAAGGTTGCGGTGAAAGCTTTTCTCAAATTTACAGAATGGTTGAAGAATTAGCATACCCTACTTCCCAAAGCTATAGCATTTGTATTTAGTAAAAGGTTTTAGAAATGAGCTTTTGCTTCAAAGGTTTACTCATCGGAACAAGAGATTTGAGGTTTTGCAGTGGTCTTTTGTAATTCACCGGTAAGGTAACAAGGACCTCTGAACGGGTTAAGAGATAGCATTAAGGATAGGTTGCACCAACAAAAGTTAAGAATAACCTATAGGTTTAACCTGCTTTATAACACTAGGTTAACCCACTGTTGCATTGCACAAGCGTGGGTTATAGGGGGAAAATGGAGAGAATGGTTAACCCAGCCAGTAGGCAGGCTTAACCTCAGGTTAACACTCTTGAATAAGATGGAGGCCATTTTGTTTTCTGCATGGTTTAAACATGGGGTCCATAACCCTGGGTTATTCTACCAAGGATTAATTGGTGCAACACATACAGCTAACCTGGAGGTTAACCTGGAGTTATATTTTAACCCGAGGTTAGTAAACCTTAGATTTTCACCTTAGCTGGTGCAACCAGCCTTAAGGGGTACATGCAAAGTCTAATTCAATTCAAGGCATGTAGTAAATGGAGAAACTCTGGGTTACAAACAAGTAAAATTAGACAAGTCCTGCATGGCATGTTAATATAAATCTGAATGTGATGTTTGAGATGTCTATTTAATACAAGTATATCGTTGTTGTTTATTCCAGTTGGCATTTGCGGGTTGGACAGGCCGTTTACTCGGCTTGGAAGGACTCCGAATGACTTCATTCCAGAGGAGCAGTTCCATGGTTTCGCTGTCTTGAGGCCAGCTACTCAAGGTGGCGGAAGTGCGGTGCGGTAGTGGTAGTCGAGGTGCTGGAGTCGGTTTCCACATAGCTCCTCAACAACCCTGTTGAAGGTTTGTGATACACTGCTGGCATCAACAATGGCCATGGATGTAGCAGGCGGAACGAGGGGGTTGCAATGGTCCCTCATCGGGCTCTGGTTGCTGATGGTGGGCAGGTCGGCGTTGGCCGGACCACTGGATCTAGTCGCTCAAAAATTCACGGTTCCTCACGACGCCTACCCTGGCTTCGCCATCACCAAATTCAGCGCCACAGGAGACGTGGTTTATCGGCTTCTGGAGTCGGAGTTCTCGCCCTGGTTTGCTCTGATGGGCGATGGACTTCTGATGACCACCGGCAACATTTCGCACATGGCCGACGTTGATGCGCCTCTGATCCTCCAAGAGGACCGGGCGGACCACAGTGTCAAGAGGAAGCTTCGAGTGCATGTCTTGGATAGTGCCAAAAAGCTCAAGTTCGATTCGGGTACCCTCATGGGTAGCATTCCCGAGCACAGTCCCGTTGGAACCGTCGTGAGCGGCTTGCAGTTCGTCACAGCCTCCCGCAGACCGTCTGCGGAGTCCAGCACGGTAAAGTACCGGATTGTCGGTGGTAACACCGAGGGTACCTTCAAGCTTGCTGACTCCACCGCCAACGGGACACGAGGGGTTAGCATTGTCTTGAACTCTGATCACTTGGACCGGGAAATCCGGGACTCTTACGAATTCGTCCTGTTAGCCAACAGTGATGATGGCATCGACAGTGCAGAGGCCAAGGTAAGGATCGTGGTTCAGGACATCAACGACCATGCCCCAATGTTCGACCGAGAGGATTACTACATTCGCATCATGTTGGATACGCCTAAGTTCACCCCCATCGCCCAGGTCAAAGCCTACGATGCGGACGGTGACAAGGTTCTCTACAAGATGACCGGCAGGAGCAGCACCTTTTTCATCGTCCCCAAGACAGGAGAGGTGTTCTTGATCGGCGAACCCCAGCCCAAATCTTACGACTTCGAGGTGATGGCCCGGGATGACCGTAGTCCAAGCAAGGCTTCTGCCAAGCTGGCTCAAGTTCACATCGAGGTCAGTACTGGTATCATGATGGCAGATCCCCAGCCCACCATCTACGAGAGCAACCACCTGAACTTGGATGGACTGCTGGAACCGGAACCCATCGTCCGGCAGCACACTGTCGGCACTAGCACAGTGACAAATGACCATACAGTGCACAAGAGACACGTGAAGAGGTCTGTCCGGCCCACCAAGACGGTGGAGCACCGAGAAACAGAGGGCAGCAAGGAGGGTCAGGTGGTGTTCACCCTGGAGAACGAAACCGGGCGTGAGAAATTCCAACTGAGGGATGACAACCCGTGGGTCAATGTGGACACTAATGGGGCTGTGCGTGTCAAGAAGAAATGGGACTATGAGGAATTGGGACCAGAGAAATCAATCGACTTCTGGGCTACCATCACCAACACTCAACATGGAGGTAGGTTGATTTTGATATCAGTTTATTCTATTTGAAGTCAGGATCCCAAAATTACACATTGCTTTAGCCTAACAATTTATCATTTTGCATGCACCTGATTTCTTACAAGCGGTTTGGGCCGTTTGGCAATTATTTTGAACAATTTGCCATTGACTATACCTTAAACATTAAAAATACATGACCGTTCTTCCAAGTGAAATATTGGAGCAATTGTTCCGTAAACATAAAATGCTCTCAAAACTAATTTTGATTCACAATTGTTTATCCTGCTTTCACCTGCTTCCATGGTGAACAACCGGATGCAGATCTACAATAGATGAACAGCATACAATAATGCCTCGCGGTGGTATTCTACATGAATGATTACGTATAAAAGATGTATGGGACGTATACACGAAAAGCTTTCATCAACATTTCTCCTGAATTGCATGCAGAGAATAATCAGAATTTCAGAAATATGTTTAGTTTTAAAACGTAACTACGATTTTGACACAAATTCATCGATTCTTCGATACCAAAAGTGCCATGGTCTACATTGAAATGCATATTCGAACATGGGTGTCCAAGCAGGTTTTTGAAATGAACTTCACATCATCAATCAACGAAAGATTTCGCAAAATGCTGAAAAGTTCTTTTGATCTCCGTGACATTTATCTTGTGTTGAAATTTGCTCCATGGGGTCAGGCAGTTTTGTCGGTCCAATTGAAATCTTGGTGCAGCTGAGGGGAGACATAAATCCAAAAAGATGGATTCTCTCCAGGGTGTCGGTATAGGGTCTTGGAAATAAAATTTGGAAAAAAATTCAAGGATATTTTTTTGAAAGAAGACGTTCCTCAAGATTGAGCACATCCGATCTGACTTGAGAGCACTGATGACATTATTAAACCATGATAATAAACCGAGCCAAAATCTATCATCTATCAATGATAGATAACCATGAAGATAATAAATTTCAATCAACACTGTACACGAGGTATACATTGAGGTACAGTAATGGTAATTCTTGGTATATTCAGTTGCTTTAAACCGCATGATATTTTAACAAAATTACTACAGGACAAGCACATCTTGTAAATCAGCGGGAAACACACCCTACCCTGCCATTCGTTCTGCTAAATAGTATATATAATGTATATATATATTTTTTTCTGGACCCCAGTTACAGGCCTTGAGCAACGGTTAGTTTTGAAATTGAACTGCTGAAGGTTTCTGGACTTAGTCGAAGGGTGGGTCCCCACATACCAATGTGTTCATATGAGATGTCTCAGTTTCAGCCTGCTTTAACAAGAAGGCATGCTTGGTTGGTATTTGAGCTGTGGGCAGCAGGTGTCAAAATCGACCATTTTCAAGTAAAAATTCAAAACTTAGCTTGTGAAAACAAAGCGCAACCCCTAAGTAATTTAAGAGGGTGTATTTTAGAACTTGTTATTCATTTTTGAATGTGTAATCAATACATTGAGTTTGTAATTCTGGAGAGGCAGCTTCCTTTGCAAATTTATTTAGCACATTTGTTGTAGAGTTTGGAGGTGATTGACTGCCACGAGAGTAACTTACATGTACATATATTAAATATTGATGTTATTATTAAAAGCATAAATTAAATGTAAACAAGGATGTAAATGAAACACCCTATATAGTTTAACAAAATATTACTTAAGGGATTGTATCCAAAATTGAAATTATAGATGTGCTTTTGTTATCCTGACATTGTGACTGTGAAATAAATATGCTAAACTCCTGTATTTGGTTCCCTCCCAAGATGCATATAGTAAATGGGTTGTATAAAATTTGACACTTTGGTCAAATTGAATGGGCGAAGTGGTGCCTAAATACCTTAATGAAAGCCTAGGGATTACATCGTTAATTATGTCGCTTTATTTTATAATTCCCCCGTCCATTTTGCTAGAGTGCTTTGTCTTGTAGTATAGTACTCAATCTTGAAGGGTCTGGCGATTATAGTTGATCTTTTGTGGCTCGTTTATCAGGTTCGCCTATCAGCCTGAGCTCATCAATCTCACACTTTTGCATCTTTCTTTCAAGCATTTTTATTGTAAAATATATGTTACCTGAGAATGCCATCAAAACTCTATAGAAGCTTCTATTGGCTTCATTGAAATCTGAATATAGAAAAATGGAAATGATTACCATTGTCCCTTGTGTGTTGTACTCCTACGTACACAAACTATAAATTTCATTAAACGGCAATTTTTTAGCTTTACATAGTGTATGTCATAGCTAATAGCTTTCAACTTAGCATCTTATAACTTAAAGTGATAGCAAAGATCCAAATACATACAGTGTATAACACTGTTCATGCACCTCCATATATTTCTGCTTAGGAAGTAAGTCATCCAAGTCTTTGTCACCTATTTAATACCGAATATTAAAGACTGGTATATTTTGAGAAGTCGTCTTCAGTGTCCTGCTTCACAATACTGCAGATTTTGTATGCAAATGCATTCAATAAAGGTACATGTATCAAATGCACATTGAGAATGCAATTTATAATGCATTTTTAAATGGATTTTGAATATATCAGCGTATTCCAACAAGCAGCTATTCAAAAGCAATATGCATTATAGTTAATATGTATAATTATTGCAGATGTGCATGAATTCATATCCATTTCCTATTGTAATAGCTTTTAAAATAATTAAAATTCTATACCGTTGCAAACGCATATATAACTAAAGTGTAAAGACTAGAAATAAAATAAGAAGAAAAATTCTCGGTTTCTTATATCCACAAGCAATTCACGTAGGCAATAACATAACAAAGGCATAACCCCCTTGATGGTCTATAGAGTGCAGTTGAATTAAAATATAATTGAACTCACCCTCCGTTCTATACAGAATATGGATGGGTAACCCTATATGAGAGCTCATATTTTGACATATGGGGCTGCATGTGAGGCATTATTAGGGTCGCTCCCCAGTATACGAAAAGGAAGCTTTTCATGTCGGCTTATATATCCAAGAGAAATTCGCCATGGACAAGATCGCCACTAGCTCGGAATCCAACGTATTAGCAATATCAAGCTTCTCGTCCTCCAATTCTATTGATTTTCTTTGATATTGAACCAAGAGATGGTTATTGAATATTATCTGCGGCAGAATAGAAGCTCCCATTTGTGACAACCGAATTTCATTTGTAGGACGTCAGGACGATTTCTTTATGCCTGAAGAACTCGCATTTTCTGAGTGGTTTGGAGAGGTCAGCGAACAAGATTGAACCCTATAGGCCAAAATAATTTAATAAACCAACTTAAAGCAGGGCCCACAAATGGTGCATGCTATTAAAATCTATATATTTTTTTATAAGTATAAGGTATGGCTACATATGGCCTATACTTAAACTCGATCTTTGTTCTGGTTTACTTAAGAATTATTCCATATGGACAAGTACATGTACATGTATAGTACACACAAGTACAGGATGTATTAATTAGCTCATATGTACAAGTAGCTTGTTTTTGTTTATACTGTAACCCGACATGCCAAACAAAAATTAACCAAAACCTATTCAAATAATATAATGTATACTTGAGCATATATAATTCTTCACCATTTCTTGATGCCGGTCGAAAGTACATGTATAGATTCAAATGTTGATTGAAGCTATCTATTAAATCGGTTAAACAAGCATGTTTCAATGTTCAGAATCATTGAATGAGATATCTTTGTAACACATTGAGCAAGGGTCATAGTTCATGCCTGAATACTAATTATTAAATAGCTGAAATCAGAATATGCGATTGAGCAAGATCAAGGTCTGAGCCCAAGGAATGTTAATCATGATTGCGAAATATAATATAGTTCCCTAAAAATCGGCCACGACCATATACTCTTAATTACCATTAAAAATTCTGGCACTTTGCCCCCTGCACATGGCATATACTACATGCTGACTGCAGGGTAAGAAATTGAATTGAATTGAATAATCAACATTGAACCAAAAGCATTGTGGGATAAGAGTGAAAGGATTTAGTCAGTCTGGATTTGGGTCTTGGGAGGATATGGTCATACTAGGGTCCCAATCTTGTTTTGTAAAATGATCACCTTGTGCTAGTACTCATATATTTATACAAAGATCAATTGTCTTGAATCAAGTACATGCTTTTAAGAACTGTAATGTTTGTTATTTTATGACTTATATTATGTGAGTATGGAAATATTTTACCTATGTACATGTATATGACCTACTTGTAGCTCACTGAGCTGTTTTAATGGAATGTTATCCTGTGCCTGTTTTTTACTTGTTGAGCAATTATATGATTGCAGTATACATGTATGTGACTGATAAATAATATCTTTTAATTAAACTCCATGATTATTTTGTCACATCTTGGCATACAAATTATGGGCGTACAAATTAATTTATATGACTTAAGAAGGGGTAATCCATCATCTATGTAAAATTTGCTGCTGCATAAAGAAGATTAGCATAATCTCTGGATGAATTCAACTTTCCCTATACTGTATATCCACCAAGCATTATACATGCACATGCATATGTCTGAGAAACCCTTTTATCACACTGAGAAATGTGTACATTGATATTTGGGGACATGCTACATGTACCCTAAGTTTGCGCTGCTACCACAATGGGACCTTCTTTTGTAAAAATCTTAAATGTGTTTTAAAGTCGATCGATCCTACGTGGATGCAGACTTATTTTTTATGCCATTGTAATTCGTTTTAATTCAGAAGCAGTTATTGAGTTTTGATATGATTGCATGAGCAAGCTTTTATGCGGCTCTATTTAGCGTTTTGTGTTTTTACAAAAGGCGAACAAGATGGCGGACCGGCTGAATGGGCATCACCATGACAGGCTTATTGGAACCCTACGGCGTTAAGGTCCTTTGTTAATCTGGGTGCGTGGACCGCACCTTATTGAAGCATTTATTTGCGGAATATTTTACTTCATATTCATTCTGCAGATATTTGTATTTTGAAAAGCACGCGGCTGTTGTGTTTTGAATAGCAAACGCAAATATGAGGCGAACTTAATGCAACAAAAGTATTATTTATGAATAAAATCCCAACATCTGCAGAATATTTCTGACCATTCCTGAAATACGATGCAAGTACGATATTCCCCCTAAACACTCGGGTCATGGTCTGTTTTTCGCAGCCGTGACACCCGTTTTATAAACCCTATATAATATAGCAAGGGCTTGGAAGTCAGAAATTTGAAGCGTTTATTGGAAGGGTGGAAGGCTATTGGATTATTTTATTTCTGCAAAAAGGTTATTGTTGGTTTGGGTGGAGTGCCTTTAACTTCCTTTATGACGGCATCACAATATATTGCCTGAATTTTCACCATGAATGCATGCATACAAGTTTGTGCCTGGAGTTAATAGTGCATAGCGAGCTGAAACTGCCTTGCAAGGGTGAAGCCATAGGCCCTAATTATACACTAAAATGTTGCAATTACCAAAGCTGGACAAGAATGTATGGGGTGTATCATTTTTTATATTTTTTTCATAAATGACATGACGAGGAGTACAGTATATGACATTGATATCCAGTGTATCTTGGATGCATTTTAACATGCTTTTCAAATGTTAATTAAATTCTTTACGTAACCAGAGTGTTTCATTTTCAGGGATACAACTATTTGGTTTTCCATAACATCAATACCATTGTTATGATTTGGAACGTCTTTTTATATGACAATGAGTACAAATAGCAATACGTTTTGTAAACGTATCTCTGGTTTTATGAGTAGTCTCTAGCAAAGTTCTTACTTTTTAAATACATGTACATGAACTTGTTTACATGATTCGGATATTGGAGTGCTTTCTTTAATTTCCAATATATTCATTCAGTCGAACTACCCTACTATTTCCCCAGCAGTAACCCACTCATTACACTACATCACTTAGTGGCTTACGAACCTCCAGGTCTTGCCATGTATCATGTAGCCAAATGTTCTATCCAACGCCTTTAACATAAGCTTCAATTATCTTCCTAGTCATCCACTTATTAAGCTCAATTTGAGCACTCACACCTAGGGTTCGGTTTAACGTCCTGGTCCTCCCTGCCCTTAGGACACGACTTTTAACTGCTGAAAGCTCTGGCCACATCTTTGGCACACGTGGATTCACGTGCTTCATTAATTCATGGCTTGCAGGTGGAGAGAGAACTTCAATACATAATTCTGAAGTCAGTAATTAGTGTCCTCTCCCACGTGCATGTATAGTATGGAATGCTAACATGTTTTTAAGAAAATCACTACATGTGTACACGCGTCAAAACAAGTCCCAAGTAATACTAAATGTTATAGTTAACACGTTTTTTTGAAGCTATACTTACAGAAGTCGAATTGGCAATCAACCAAAGTGTAGATCTGTTGTTTCGAATAAAAAAAAATGATTACAAGCGAACTTCTGGTAAGCTGAATGTTAACCAGTTGTGATGTGCTAGCAAAAAATTCACTGAGCAATGAAATAGTTTGAAATATCGTTTGGTACCAGCTGGTTGGCAACAAGAGGTGATCTCTGAACAACCATTTGGAAACTGATACACGTGTGTGTTTAACAAGTTTGAGGTTTCAATTGTAAACAGAGCGAATATTTCAAACAACAACCAAAAAACTGAGATGAAGTTATAGAATGCTGATTGCAATTTAATTCATGTTTACATATCCATAAACTGGAATTAAAAAAAGAAATAAATAGGCTTTCCATTTTGCATTTATTTGTGGTTATTTTAAATTATTTTAAATTGGCATTGTGATGTATCCACTTTGTCAGCAGATTTTCAATTCAGGTAAACCTCGGTTAATCCAGCTATATACGTTGTAAGAAGCAGTTATAATTAGATTACATGCCGATGTCCTTTTGGTATTGCAAACTTGTCAACAGCATTGCTGTGCCAGGATTCATACGAGTCCATGACACTTTATGTGTAGCACGTTCTAAATGGTGTTTTATTAAATCCGTGTTTCGAATATAAAATTAGAGGAAAGCTTGCCTAAAACCTCTAGTGATTCAGAATTACAAACATCTACACTTGGATTAGACACTGGGTTAGAGAATGGCCTCGAGTTCAGATGCCATAAACAGCTTTTTTGCCAATCTGGACATTTAAATAAAATAAATAAATAAGGCGTATTCAAATTTGGTTAGCAATGGAGATAAGCTAATAAGTTGGCTGATGATACAACAACAATCTTAAAAATAGCTCTTTTAGTTTAGATCTATAGTTTAGTTTTATTTATCGGTTTTCATAAGTTTTATAATCGCATAGGCGATTGATTCCTGACAAGCATTATCATTGAAATAAGTTTTTCCTAATTTTAAAATTCTTGGTAAGTTTCCATTATAACTGACAGCGTGTCAACCAATATGTTATGACTGACTGACGTTAGGAAAACGTTAGAAATACATTTACAGACTAAGCATGAAGTAGACGTTATATAGGAACGTGACAAAAATAATGGGATTTTCTTAAAATTTTTTTCACTTTTTGTGCCTGTCAATGAAAAATGTTACTGCGGTTGGGTAAGAAGAATAAATTATTATGAAGTCAATGCAGTCATTGTAAATTCTTTGAAATATATATGATGCTTATTTATAGCATAACGTAGACTATTGTAAAGCATCAGATGCGGTACATTTTTCATGGCGTTAGTTTGACTACGTGCATACTGTACTGCATAGAATGATATTTTTAAAAGACAAATTTGAAAAAAAATCTTTGGTCCAACGTAGGGATGTTAATTTAGTTCAGCTTTAAGTCATCATCTTTAATTACCATCTTATGATAATCATGCTGCTTAGACCATATTTATCATGCTCGATTTAATAAGTAACGCGTCTATTAAAAATGCATTATGTCAAATGGTACGCGATGGAAACATTTAGAAAATATTTAATGTTTGATATCTTTGTCTGAATTAAAAATGCAACGATGAACACCAAAATGTTCCTTCAACTTAGGCACTAATTCCTAGTTTCCTTCCTATACAGTTATATCGAATTGAAGCTTAAAGCTGTGGTTTCATCACTATACCAACTCATCAAAGAACCATTCAGTACAAATATTGTTCAAAAATTCGGCTAGCACTTTAAAACATGTCAGGACTCTTGAGGCCCTTATATGTATAAGGTAACTTCATGCATCTGCAACATATATGTTCGATGGTATAACCAAGGAATAAGGAACACGCTTTCAAAGCCAGAATCAATTTTCGTCATGGGCAAGCCGGGTCAATGTTTATTGCACTTAAAATATTTGTAGTTTCGTAGATAAAAGAGCCCACCTATGTTCACAACAAACTCGTATTCATTTAGAAAGCTACAACTTCGGCACTTTTTATGTTGGCTATATACAAACTGCTTCAGGTAGTCCATGAGAGTAAATACTTGTTCGCCTTTCCCTAGCGGGAGTTCACTGAAGAGTTACTGGCAGGTGTACCGGGTAGTCATTTATAGTAGATTAGATCGAACTCTGATAGACACCCTCCTGCTTCGTGAAAATGCCTCTCCCACCTTGGCTAATGAAGATTTTTTTTTCATGGCATAAACCGTGTATTTCATTCTCCCCCTCCCCCATCTCCAATTATCGCAAACCTGCCAGATCACAATGTATCCCATTGCCACGAAAGTGGTGGACAAATGGGCGCTGTTTTCAATTCATTACTGGCTTCAAATTCGCCAAGTGCTTATGCATTAGCCTCAATCTTTAGCTTTTTTTGTCCGTCTTGACAAGCGTGTCGACTAGCTGTCCTAACTTCAGACCCAGCAGGGGTTTGATACAGGACGATGGCTTGTATACAGACACCTGCAAATGGACCGATGATTGTGCACGATCGAGCTGATAAAGCCGGTCGATCTGGAGCTGGATTCTTGATTGTTTTCCACTCCAAAAGCAACGGTGATGTATTACAGAAACGCCTTTCTAGTTGAAATGCGAAGAAATGATTGCTTTTATGACGATAGGGACTGCAGGTGATTAGTCCTATATACCTTTATACGATGTTTTCTTCATCCAGTTTGTACCTGACAATTTCTGATTGAAAACTTGTACAAACAATGCTTGCAATTTTTTTCAAATTTATAGTTTATTATTATAGTCATGTAGGCTATACGGCATATCAACAGTAATTTGTGTTCATGCTTTAGTTATGTACGGTAAAATCATCTTTTTTAATTCGATCTTGAAGTTCTCTTATAACATACAAGATAACATTTTTTTTTACAGTCGAATTACCGCGACTTCAATGTACATGTACAATACATGACTTCAATACTTAATTGTATATAAGATTCGTCCATTTTGAAACCACGGTTTGCCACTTCAGAATAAATTCTTCTGGTAAACCACAATTTCGTCAAGGGTATAGATTTCCCCCTCCAAATGACACAGTACTGGCTGTTTCTGCACCATCCATTACCGCAATTTCGACACCTGGAATCATTAGCTGTAACGTTTCAGCCCTCCCATGTTCTCGTCATTTTTCATGTCCCGTACAGACCCCTACGTCCAACATGTCGGTTGCATGCTCTCTATACCTGATTACCTACACTATCTCTCCTTTTTTCGTCATCCGTTCATTTATCACGAAAAATTAACTTCATTACAATTTGGCACGACTGGTCCAGCTTCATCTGCTCTCTCTACACTGATTAGAACCTCTAGCTTTTTTTATAACTTTTCCCAAATTGGCATCTGTTTTTTCCATGACAGAGATTGCTTAACCAATTTATACAGCACTGGGTTCTCGTAAGCTTTTAATCACATTTTATATTTGTCGTGACTTTTGAAACGTGTTTGCCATAATATATAATGGCACAAAATATATCAGACAAACTGTCCCATTGTTTGGACAAAACTGCATATTTTTCGCAAGCTAATGTATGAAGCATGGATCGTGTGATCTTCCTGATGATTTTTTATGATAAAATCATCATAAAATATGTATGAGAGAGAAATGAAATAAATAAATATGCGAAATTTTATCTAGATTTATATTTTGATATATTGTTTCGAGCTTTGCGTATTTGTATGCTATACCAGAAATAAAATTTATAGGGATGTATGAAGTAAATTATATGAATTTTATAGATCCAAAAATAAAAAGTGAACATTTGCTTTCATTATTTATAGGTTAAAATGTTCTGGCTCGTTCTGCTTATTAAAATGGTAAAACAAATGCACTCCAATAAAACATCAGAGTTATTAATTTCCTCGAATTTGACTACACTGTTTTAATTTTTCAGTAGTTTTCTTATCATATTTATTTGTGACGAATATAACAATTAATAATATACAGTACGTGCACGTATCGATTTTGAAAACTCAATATCTGCACTTATGTTAAATTAGCCAGACCACCAATTGAAAGAATATTAAATTACGTTGCCAAGGTATTCATAAATGTAAGTCAATATAATATGCCCTGAATTTTTTTTTACATTTCAATTATCCTCATACGAACAATGGTTTGATCTTAATTGACATTTGTTGCTGTGATAAAGAATTCAAATATTGTTCATAATTAAGAGACTTCACTCGAGTTTAGATCGATCTAACTCGACTAATTTACGGCTTGCCACATAAATAAATTGTTGGCATTAGTATTCTAGGGAGCAAGCCACCAATAAATTGAATTTGTTCGCTAATCGAAACAGCGTTTCATTAACCATTGTTGATTAACATCGGCCTAACGACTCGCTTCTCAGCTTGCTAAATTGAGAAAACAAAAGGCTAATGCTGATTCAATGCTGGAATATGACAAAGGGATAAAAAAAGCACAAGAAAAGCTCGTCCTATATATATATATATATCGGTAGTTGATTTCCCAGCGCTTTTGTTGTTTGTTTTAGGATCGTGCACGGTAAATTATTCTTGCTTGTCTAAATTATCGGCCTATTCAAGTAATTAAGTTTCAACCCGAATAGCAAACTTGTTTATCATACATTACGTACGAGGGTTAATTCGCATCCCGAAAGGTTAACAGATGGGTTGAAAATTGAAAATACAAGCATGCGGGAACTACCGACAAAAAAAAATCCTAGTATTTGCATGTACAAATTGTTTTCGGCAACATTTCTCATAGCAGCGTTTGCATGCTAACGAACTCAACCCTGTTTTCTTAATACGATATGGCAACAACTGCAAATTATGAATGTGTACATTGGTATACATCCATGTTGTACTAATATGAATTGCTTATGGTTGCAGGGTTGTAAAATCCCATCCAAAGCCAGAATGACAAACAAATTTCCCTCCATGCACCATGATGAAAATTAGTACATGTTTCATAATTCATTTATGTTACTGAATAACAAATCATGTCAAAGATCATAGGCTTTTTTGTCATAAATTTCGTGTGAATTTACCGATCTGATTAGGTGAAATTTTAGGGTTTTCATGTAGGGGAATATCGAATGCAGAGTTTGGTTTTGGTTACTGTAAAACTAATTTCCAGCAAAACGGTTATTATTTATGGTATTTTAATTGCTTCTTAATTAAATTTAGAGTAAAATAAACTCTTGTTTAATTATACAAAATATGAATGGTTATATACATGAAACAGTTGTTATAGAAAACAGTGGAATTAACTTTGAACATTTAGCATTAATATAAAAACAGTAAATGATGCAATGAAATATGTATTATACAGAACAGTTTTTTAATAGGAAATATTTCTTGTGGTATTTGATGATTTATATTTTTGTCATGCAATCTCGTTATCTGTAGAGGCCAATTGGAAGCACATAGGCACAGAGTTTTCCCAAGCCAATCTGCTGACTGTTTCTTATTGTTTGGGTTTTTTAGGTTTCTTTATAATAAATGGTCCACGAGGCCCCCTATCGGTCGTTCTGCATCTAAATGGTTTCCTCGCCTGTGGAGAGCCAAGTGTAAATGCCTGTAGAAAACACGTGTTAGACGTCACATCAAGAGATGACTTTTTCGTGGCTATCCTGGAATGAATTTTTTGTTGCATCCTGATTTCTTTTCGAGCACATCGTATTTCATTTCCAACCATTCAAACCGATAACTTTAAAGATTTGCCATTGTTTGCAAAAGAGAGAGGTTACAAAGTCAAAGGCCGATGATAAGAATGTACGTGGACTAAAGTGTCAGCAAGAACATAATTCTACTGGTTGGTGGTAACTTGGGTTACTCGGTGGACCTAACCTTTACAAGATTTTGGTCGTGCATGGGCACAGCGGGAGAGACTGAAAAAAAAAAATATTTTTCACATCACACCCAATTTTCGCTGATTTTTTTGCGTGGGGTTAAACATGCTGAGACCACATTTTTCTTGGATTCGGTTCCCATAATAGGATTATGGTCGTGGAATGGACCCGCCTAATAGTGTGTGGACAACTTTGAAAAAAACCTCAAGTATTCAAAATGCATTCTATAGTTCATTTGAAAAATAATATATTGAGAATGTTATTAATTGTATAGGATCAACACCCACCAAAACACCACTCTGTAAGGCGAGGCCTGCAGTGCAAAATTTCTTTAGATGTAGGGGAACCGAGTGATAAAGTATAGATTTGTTATGGTATATATAGTCATTGTATTAAGGGGTTTTCTGAAAAAATAGGGCATGCGCTATATTCTTTGCTTCTAAAATGTAGAAAAGCTTGCTTTTAATGTCCTGTATATGTCCTTGGCAACTGGTATCACATTGTAAGAAATGCCAAATGTATATTTTGTCTCAGCCTTGTAGAAACGCGTTTAAGGCCTTTTATACTGGAATGCATCCATTTCTCCCATAGATACAGTATGTATAATATGCACCTCTAGATTATATGCTTTGGCACTCCTTTATCAACGTTAAGTAATTTTGGAACCCCATGGTGAGATCTACCGCAATTTATTACTGGCACCAATTGCGAAATGCGTATACATTTTGTACGTTGAATGAATTGGTAATCGTGGTAATATGTTAAATCAATAGGACCTATCCTGGTGTTTCGTTTTTAATTTAAAACTTAAGCCCTTTTTCAGCTGTATATAACCACAAAGGAAATGTAACAATTTATTAAAATAACCTTTCCAGATCTGTCATCAGACTTGAATTTTTTTCAAACCATGTTCAGGTCAGTTAGTCTTGGATGTGTAGAGGGCTACCCTCATACACAATTTAACCCATATGTTAGGGTTATTTCTGTTAGAGCTCCCCCCCATCCTTTTCTGGCATGCATTACGAATGCGAAGATTAAGTGTAACCGTGCATTTTGGTTACCTTCATATAATAAAGGCGAGGTTTATTAAAAATTCTTCTCTTTGTAATGAAATTAATTTCTCGATATCTCGAGAAGGGGCTGCATCCCTCACTTTCTTTTATTCAGAGCCACCGAGCAAAATTTATGCCAACTTTGTGCACCCCGTAGGCCCAAAAAAATGTTCCTGTTACACCCCTGTGCGTGCAACCCGTAATAATACACTCCCAACGAGGCTGGCCGAAACACACACTTGCGGTTGGAATTCATGATTGTATGCAATTAAGTGTGGTTATGCTACTTTTATGCATCCACCGCATGTATAATACACTTTTTTTTTTGCGAGGGTGTTCTTACGCCAGGTTTTAAACATTCGTGGCAATGCGTTTTTGAACCATTTGTATTGTTTGAATTTTTCTATAAATTCTGATTCAAGAATGTGTTGTTCAAGAACGAAAACTATTTCAGGTTTTGTATATAAATATTGATTTGAATAAACTTCAGATTATAAATCGAATTTATCAACCAAAAGTGCATCAAGGCTGAATTTTGAATCAGATACATGTTCACTGAATTCATCTGACCTTAACAACTACTGTCAAAAAAATATCCTGTTGCTTTGGAATATAACAATCCTGTTTTCATGAGTTGTAAACACAGACATTTAATTTACGGCATGTACGCTATAGGAAGCAATCCATGTAAGAGGGACCAATATTGGCGGCCTTCAATGGAAAGACCGACTCGTAATTTCGGTCCAATGCAATATAAGCCGAACCCTGCATTTGATAGGCAATTTAGTTTATAGGGGAACATACATGAGGGTGTAATGTCATTGCTGAAAAGGTCTGTCTCAATAGTACTGTACAAATGACACACATTCGATTGATCCGAACCTCCTGAATCACTTGACCATTAAAGTACTGGCTTGCACAAGAATGATCACACACGTGTAGCCTACTCCATGACCTTATGTATACATCTATATTGTATTTAATCAATTGTATACATGTATTTCACTTTACCGTAAACTGTTCACACAAAATCATTCCTCTATTATGTTCAGGGTTGTATTAGAAACTTTCTTTTATTTTCAATTCAACGTACAATAGGACCAGAATCTTTATTTAATGATATTGTAGATATCTGTAGGCCTATTATGGTGACATTCCTCGTACAAGTGACAAAAGATATATCAGAAATTCTTGGAGAAATTCCTTAAAATGCAGAACGAAAGGCAAGTAACACTAGTATACTACCACTATAAATACAATGTATACAGTATGTATAAGGACCAAACTTCAAACCAAACCTCAATGCGTTACTAAATGCACCCTGTCTGCCTATTATTATTTTTTGTAATTTTGAGTTAGCTTTGTCTCCTAAAGCTCACAAGAATCTATAATTTACTCTTTTTTTCATTTCTTTTAAAAAGCTTTAGGGGTCATGGCTGCTCGATGAAACATGAAAAAAAGTTAGCCTTGTTTTTTGGGTGTGGACTGAGTGGGAGAAGGTAGACCTATGACCTGAAAGGCGTTACAGAATAGATTTCACCGGTGTCAGTGAACATGAATTGGTTTCTCGAGGGCAACATAGCATTCACCTGTTTAGTATCGGATCTCAGTTATCTTCTAAGTGAATATTACGGTTAAACACGAAATTTTCCTCTGACAAACGAAAGGTGAACACCATAACGAATGTTTTGAATGACGTTGACCAAACTTAGAACAGAAAAAACCTGTCATTTTATAACATTCTTGATTTTAACATATCGGATATACACAGGCCTCACCTTGTGATTTGGAGATACAGTAACTTCAGTCAAAGACTTACATTTATACATGTAGGAACCTCAGAATCGTTTTTGAAAACTTAAAATTGAAGAAATTAAGCACTGTTTAAGAAATAATAAGTACATTGAACTATTACAGTCTAGTCCAAGTTTAGTTAAGCCAAGTAGCCATGATGGTACCCAATTTTAATAACTACATTATATTTCCAGAATATTTTCCATATCCTTTAATATCCATTATAACCTTTATTTCGTTTTATGCACTCGTCGTTTTGCAAACATGTACCGAAAATTGACTTAATTTGCTTTTAAAGTTGCAAAAATGTGTAATGCAATTCAGTGTAGCCTACCAAAGGAATAAGCACTTAATGCAATGGGACCACTTTTGCCGACAAATGCAGCCATTAGACCATCGACAAATCTATCGTGGCATCAGCTGGCACTGAATTGGAAATGTGACAGACGGCTCAATTTTAGCAGTGATGAATTGTAGAATTCTATAGCTAGGGAGAATGGCGAATTCTGAGCGCCATCATATTTGACAGTCATATGACTACTTATAAACATACATATAGCAGCTTTTTTATTGACTGCATGCTTTCAGTTTGCTTATATTGGACAGGAGCTCAACATCAATTTTCTTATTTTTGGCCAGAAATACGTGCTTCGATGTAAAAATTGTGATATTATCAGTAAAGTATTGTGAATTCGATTTAATTTCTATACAAATAGTCAGCAATATGCCATGGTGCTATTGGGGTATAGTCTTTTTATTAATGTGACAAAGATAATGAAGTCCAACCTCCTAAGCCTAGCCTTACAAAGAAATTACATTCAACTGATGTATATTTTTTATTTCGGTCTACATTTATTTATAAAATCTGTTTCTTACTAATTCATATATAATGTGAACACACACATATATACTGACATAATATAATGACGTGCTACAGCACACACCCTTTGACCTTTGCCTGTATAATTCTTAACACTTCAGATGCATCTTCTTTTTATTTGGCTTATTAGGTTATGCGCCTCAGACGCACTTTCTTCCATAAAACTTCTAATTTTGTCTGCTTGCACTAGAGGCATTTATTCAATAATTTAGCTTAGGCAAAACATCAAATGCTATATGCGAGCAGACGAGAATAAAACTACTCATCTTTTGGTTTACATGAAAGGAACTGGCACAGCACTTCCTCGGCTGATTACACTCAGCTGCCATCCAAATTTCTTGTAGCATGCACAATGGAGGACGCACACACACACACACATATATCTGGGTGCAATGGCCTACATGTACATGTTGGGTCCATCATGGAGGATATTGATTCGGCTAGGCTAAGAATTGGCTGATCCTATTTACAGGAAGGGAAACACGGCTTTTACAAACCTTGTATATTGCGTGCTCTTTAAGTGACAGGTTGTCACCTTTAATATTTCCGTATTAAGAAGTAGAGTTTGTTCGGGAATAAAGGCCTATAACCATCTTTGCTATTTATTGATATTGAAGTTTTGGTTTTGCCACGAGGAAAACTTGAAGGAAATTTGCTTTCTGGGCAGCGAGATACCCTTATGATCTTAGCAAATGTAATATGGTCGACCGAAATTGCTTATTTTTTTCTCTTTGGCATCCTATTTCGATCCTGTTATTATGTGAAATTCCAATGAAATGCCAAAGAATATGAAATAATTCAATAAGTTTCAATTCAAAGTTGAGACGATAGCATATACTGAACTCGACCCAGATCAGGCAAGCATAGCCTACATGCATGTATATACAGTATGTACATTTATGTGCTTTTGTATCAAAACAGCGATACCTTTATATTGGATTTGACATATACGTGTTTTTGTTTAAAACAATATATAGCTATCCATTTTGTATATTTTGGGAACCACGACTTTATTAAGTAAATATAGCACCTTATCTATTAATCATTTATTTTCTAATGTAGATGTAAAAATTCGTTTTATTGAGCTACTGTAGATTTTATCAAAATTACTTGATAAAATTTTTGAAATAGGGTCCAAAATTATGTAGAAGAAATGATGTCATTAAGATTGCATTTTTCTGAAAGCGTGTATATAGGCTAATTACTACAGCCTCAATTATTCAGTGAGTTCCTCTAGAAAATGCAATTTTTTGTCAATCTTGGCGAAGATGTGTAGTGCAGTGTATAAACCATGATTAATGAGCTGTAGACTGTTAACTTCCGTATTTATTGTCGCATGCATTTTCATTGTGCCCATATAAAAGCAATATAAAAGAATGTGCGGTTGTTTAAATTCGTGAATAATTTTATAGCAAATTTACATGTCAGTTGCTTATATTTAAACTTATTCAAGCAAAATTCAAAACGTATTTGATAAATTATCTGATACTATATTTGAACTTACTTATTGTCATTTAACAACTACAATGGTGTAAAAATTATAATTAAATTTTCTATAACTTTGTCAAAAAAATCAGATTATTTGTGCAACAGAACTATTTGTTGTTTCGATAAAATTATTATTCCAACAAATATATACAGGTTCTCTTTATTTGTTAGGAAATTGCACTATTTATGTGATAGCAGCTTTGTTTAGTCATTACCGATTCGATCATATTTACAATAATACATTGTTTATTTAGCTTTGGCATGCATGACCAATGTAATTATATCAACCAAGTTAGAAACAATGGATTTGAATTGAAACAGTGTTGCATTTTTTGCTCATATATACTTGATATAGCTTTATAAATAAATTGTACAGCACTAGGACCTAACATTGGTCGAGCAGTTTGAGAGTATACATGTACGTGGATGGTTTATTGGATTCATCATAGCTCCAAGCAAGCCATGATTAATTAGCAGGACACCCTTCACCCATTCTCCCCTCTTTTATTTTCTCGCATTTGCTTGATATGGTACAGGGTGCAATTAATTGTCGAATTCCTACTTTATTGCTTTATGGCGGCCATATACATTTTTACTCGTGGCTATTTCATTGTATCTTCCTTGTCTACATTTATTATAGTTACTGCATGAATGGGCAGGTTTCATAAATCGAAAATCATACATGTATATTCAAGTTTGGATATTGAAATCAATGTAATTTATTAATTCATTTACAGTAATATGTTTCTTGGCATTTAAATACAATCCCAATAGGTATGTTCGATTGATAAATCAAGTTTATCTTCATAGGTAAAGAAAGCTTCCCTGAGTTGCAGCTTAATCATAAATAGACGAAGAATCACTCCAATCTTAAACTTGCTTTGTTTGTGATGATGCTTTCTTCGGAATAAACACACTCAATTTATAACTACTCAACTGCACGCAAATTGCATGTATTTTCATCATGTTATGAAATAATTACTTTCCCATTCATCATTTCGAAATCTATTAGGCCTACATCTTGAGATTAGAACATTGAGATAAATACTTTTGTGGGATCTGCCATAATTGATAACTATACTGAAGGGCACGAAGATGTACAAACAGCTTATTTTCTCAACATTTATTTTAATGAAATTCAGTTGATATAGATATCTAAATTTGCAATAAGGCATTCACGTTTTTATCTTGAAATACTATAAGGGACTATTCAGTGTGTGCATGTAATTTAAGTAAATATGCATTTACTTTTTTCAAATTCAAAATGCACTTATGAAATTATCCAATGGTTACGTTCAGTTATAAGTACTATTGGTTTTGGTTAGGATTGTTGATTTATTTATTTTTTTATCCGCGGCTGTCTATTTTGACAGATGTTCAAATCTCTATTCAAAAGATCTCAGCCATATATTGTAAAAGTGTAATCATGTATTGTTTCTCTTGGCACTTTCCATAATAATATGATTGACATTTAAAGGTTTATATTTGATGTTTATTGAATAGCCATTTGATATATTTATGCTTGAATTGGACGAGTGTCAAGTTATGACAGCTGAAGAACATTTTTACATTTAAGTTTAAAGAAAACATGACTAGTAAATATTTTATCTGCCTTTACTTTTCTGCATATACCTCGTTGTTAATCCAACACTGTACATGTATATAATTCATGGAGTTATGGAGAAGGCCTAGCTTTTTTATTTAAAAAATAATACATGTAACGTTAAAAAAATAAGCTTATCGAATAAATAAATATTGCTCTTTTGTCTAAATTAATATTAATATGGAAAAACAGTGCACTATTCATGTATTAAGGCTGACTATTTTCAGTTTTTCTTATATATAGTAATTATATCTTGATAATATTTATTATTCTCTTGAAATCATTGATTAGCGGAGTTTGTTTCAACAATGGTTTTATTAAATCTGAAGAGATTCCTATATTTGGGAATTTAATTCGCATGCTATACAAGCTTTTAATTGGAAAACAAATGTATTTTTGAATTTTTATCAGGACCTGCATGTATCTTTAATCGGATAAATGGCTTATCCAATCAAACCTACATTATAATTAGAGATGATCCATTTTTTGATAAGGCAGAATGTTAACATATATAGTTGAGAAGTTTTTAGTTGAATATAACCGTTTTCAAATTGGTGTAACTAGATTACTTTCAGCCTGACATTCTTCTGAACCATGCATGGATGTGTGTGTAAACCTAGTTATTATACCTTTAATATTGTGCTAAGCCAACCGTGCATTATTAGTAGTGTTGAAAGTGAAGATACCGTGTCATTTTGAAAGCTGCATGATATGTCCAACTGCGGC
>JAQGCC010001594.1:0-22613 GCA_034698905.1 Xestoiulus laeticollis | reverse complement strand
ATTATGAAATTTTGATCATGCAGTAGCTACAAAAATACTGCATTTTTATCAATTTTTATTTTTGTATTATAAGAAGTGATTTTTTAAAAGTATGTTTCAAAATTTCCCCATAGGAATGGGGGTGTGCAGTTCAGCCTTAAATTTTTTTTAGAAAAATAGTCACATATACAGGGTGTTTTTTGAACTCCTGGTTCAAACTCAAACTGGAGTTAGTCGATCAACCAAGATAATCATTTTTCACCATAGAAGTGAAAGAACCTAAGGTCCAAAGGTCACTATTAAAAGTTGTAAGTAAAAAGTGTATGACTCCAGTGGGCACACATGAGATCTTGTGGCCAGAATTGTGGTTGCTGCGGGCAATGTAAATGACATGCCGAGCATCTTTGAAAGAGTGCGTCAATAAATGCTTTGCCGATGTGAGGCTTGTATAAATTGCAACTGTAGAGCGTTTGAGCATTTACTGTAAAACATTTTAATATAGACGTAATTGTTGAAACATTCTTGGCTTGTAAAAAACTTGGAATTGTTTTTATTATTATTTTGCCCTTTTTGTTTTCTATTGATTGGAATTTTTTTTTAAATTTATTGTACAATGAGTAAGCCAATACATTTTATGATCCAGTCAATATACAAATCAATAAGTCAATATAATGATATAAACCTACTATAAGACCAATAGAATTTTTTTTTTCTCTGAAATTTTATACCAGGGTTTATGCCATAAAAAGTTTACAAGATTCTCATGGATTTTTGCAAACATTTCTCATCTAAATAAACTACCCTATAACAGCGCAGCATATTATTAAAAACTGCTAGCTTGAATTGCTATATTTCCTGCATTTGACACCATGCAGGAACAGCAGGACTGAACCTGTTATATGCATATATGCTCACTACACAAGCTTTCTAGATAGGCACTTGTATTTTTTTCAGTGCTGTGCTATAAGTGCTGTAGTTAGTTTTCATACAAATACAATTGTATAAATAGTAAGAGCCTCTAGCTGCATGCCCTTCAGAATTCCCTTAAAAATGGAAATTGGCAAATTGAAACCATAAAAAAATGTTTTCCAGAGATGCTTTCTGAAACGAAATTACTCGGAGGTTTCTTCTCCTGGAGGGATTGATTCTTCTAGTGTTCCTACTGGCATTCTTCGTCGACATGTTGACCAGAAGGTGTAAAAGGCGATGAGCAAAAATATAAGCCCAATAACTCCATTAAAGACGCCGTACACCAGAAACTGAAATAAGAGGTTTTACGTGTGACGAAATTTCGAAGTTACCTTGAAGAAAATATTTGTAATTTATTATTAATTGCACGAGCATATACCTGCAGTCTTGGGCCAGCGTTAAGTCCATGCTCGTCCACCAGTACCAGTGTCAATACGGTTTGGAGAGCAAGGGCAAAGAACTGATTGCAACCAAAAATGAGACCATAGCTGTCCTCTGTCAGATTTTTTGCAACCTGAAAACTAAAACCGGAGCTGAATGTAATTTCAGTGATTCTGCATATTGTGATTCCAATGTCAAATGTTGTCATAATAAACTTGTTTAGCTACATGGCTCGTAGACCATGATGCTACAAAACAACAGACTGTACCTGGCCACGGTAATCAGCATGTAAAAGCAGGAGATGTAAATTCCATAAAAAGCATATGCTAGCCATATACTGTTAGTCTGGGAGGACACAGCTAGCAGCATGCCCTGTATAAAGGACATCACAGCAAGAGTCAGTTCGCCCCATTTGTCCCAGTCGATTACCAAGAAACCAACGGCAATGGTAACTAGGGCTCCTGCAAAAAACAAAAAACAAGTCAGTAACAAATGATAACGAGATTGTAGCACGAGCACGATTTGCTTGCCTAGTAGCGTGCTGATTGCATCCACTGCCCCGTTGTAAATGTCTTGTCCATCAGAGGGGTAAATCTCTTCCCACAACGGCTGGATGTAGTTAGACGCTTGCTCATAGCTACACGTGGCTAACGCCCACCACAAGCACCACTTTATTTGAAACCAGTCTGTGTAGGTAACTTTAAAATCGCTCCAAACGACACGAATGGCAGACCCACAAGCCACACGTTCATACTTGTCGATTTTTTTGGTCCCTTCTAACGGGATCGAATTGTCCTCTTTCTCATCTTTTGGATCGCTCTTCAGACGGTGAAAATAAATGCTGGCTGCAACAGGTGGCAAACAGAAAGCTATAATGCAAGCGATGGAAACATCGGCCAACGAGATGTAGTTGAGCTCGTGATAATCCATCGCGTCTGTCGAGACCAGGAGTTGCGCCAAGCCTCCTGAAAGAAACTTGCCAAACAGGGACGCTGCCCGTACGAAGCTTGTTGCACGTTTGTAGTTTTCCTTTGGGATTTTGGCATAGATATATGTGAAGTAGGCAACTTCTGTGGCGCTTACGATCCCATAACAAAATTCCATGAACTGTATCGATGGGAGCAAAAGAACAAATCAAATGACGTTTCAAGACTTAATCTGCTTGTTTAAAGATATTTTTATCAGGATTTGGAAATCTGGTCTATCAATATTTAAAATTACTTACTTGCATAGCTAGAACCCCAGGTGCCCAAAGTAAGAGTGACCAAGTGGCGACATAAGCAAGACCTTCCAGCACAATCACAGGCTTGTAACGCAAGAAGTCTGTCACCAGTAACGTAACAAGTAGAAGTACGAGATATGAATATGTCCACACTGGATAAACTTGATTGTCCACCTAGAAAAAGGAATAACACTTAACACTGGTGTGCATGTGTTTAAACTTACAAAACATTCCCAACAATTACCTGTTCAGCAGTCAAATTTTTCCATGGGCCTTCCAAATATTGTGTCAGGAAAGATTCGGATGGCCGAACTTCTCGGAAGAAACCATACATGCATAAAAGTAGTGTTGCCCACAGCCATTTCTCCATTTTTTCCACCGTGCTTTTCTACTGAAATGTCTACAGCTGCCAAATAATTTTCTAAAACTGCCGGTAA
The DNA here is from genome assembly GCA_034698905.1 of Xestoiulus laeticollis. NCBI lineage: Eukaryota > Metazoa > Arthropoda > Diplopoda > Julida > Julidae > Xestoiulus > Xestoiulus laeticollis. Next base: position 19,625 of record JAQGCC010001594.1, on the reverse strand, counting down.
TTTGAAGCATTCATGCTGATGATATCACGTTCATTGCAACAACTCAAATCACGTGGCTAGACGACTTGGCAAGAAGCCTGCGTGATTATTTTGCTCCGCATAGGTATTTAAAGTGTGATCAGTCCAATTTATTGATCACAATCAATCGGTGCTTTTTATATCACTTTTATTATTGATAACGATTTTAAAGTTTAACACATGTTCTACTTTTGCTAGCCTTAAACAGAATCAATATCGCCTGGATAGTAAGATTACTTTAAACGTACCAATGTTCTTCTAGATCATGGACATTAATGATTAATTACACATTTTTTCACATACTTTAACAAGCAGACAGTTTCAGTTGCATTTTTCTATAAATTTACCCCACAATTTGGGTAACATGCACTAGTTATTATCTACCAATTTTTTTTGTGGTTTGATTATTTTCGAAAGAACCGCCACTTTGGGAATTTTGCCCTTTCGAAAAATTCCAACCGACCTCAGCGCGCAACCACTCAACCATCAGCGTTAGCAACTTAAAAGCCTGGAATTTAATTTTGTAAATTCTATATATGACACAGTGAAACTTCGGTTAATCGACAGTGTCGGAACCATGATGGATAATAGAAATGCTAAAATACTCAATCATTTTCTTGTTTCTTCGAGCTTGTGCTTTTTGAGCTTGTTTTCTTAGGTTTGCATCACAAGCTTCCGGCCAGAGTTTATTCCACCCATTTTTAACAAATGATACTAAGATCATTGCGTGCAGTACCAACACTGCATCACAGGCAACTGACGGTTAATCTAAGTTTCACTGTACTATGAGATATGAACTGTCGATACATTTTTATAGCTTAGAAAGATCCTATTATATCCTATTTTATCATCATATTCTTTATCTATGACAAGGGTAATTTAAAATAGACAACTTTCAAGTCAAGAGTTAAGCATTTTTTCAATGCCAAAAATAGCAGCATTTTATTTTATCTTTCACTACAGTGCACTACTAATCCCCACAAATAAAAAAAGGCGACGAAATATTCTATTATCAACTATAATATTAGATTTGAATTCTTTTTTGGCTAAACGAAACGACAAAACGAAACCTTAGAAGAGAACTAAAACTAATACTGATATAACGTACATTAATGCATCGCAATCAACTACAACAATTGCAAAAACCCCCACAAAATATGTGCAGCATTAATTAAGAAAAAAAAATATTTAAAACTGCAACTTTAGTCACACACAGTTAAGATGGGGAGAGTATAAGATAGATATTAAATAAGATCCACCAACTTATATTCTGCGGTAAACAAAACTCCTCAAATTGCAATAAAAATAAACACTACCCTGATGGTAGAACACAACTCGTACTCGTCCCAGCAGGGTTCAACCTCTGATCAAGTTCAAAAAGTCGAGCTGAGAAGGCAGCATGAAAGTGCACGTTGCAATTCTTTAAAATAAAGAAACAACTTGATGAACATGTGAGGTTATTAGACTAATGAGGTAGGCTAATACGCTTTTAGTTTTGTTGTTTTTAGCATATTGATAATATTCGGGGTGAGTGCGATACATTTCAGCTGAAAATTGCTTTCGAAATAGGTGCAAGGGTGATCTATGCAGAACTTTTTTTGCGTATCCACTGAGATGTCACTGATGCCGTAAACAACCAAGATCCACTTCTGATTGTAATTTGTAATGGCAGATTATAGTGCATGTGATATCAGCGTAAGAAACTGACTCGAATCGCGTAGCAGTATGGAGCACTTGGTGGCCAGATGCAAACTGGACACTATGTGCGTCATTATGAACTTCGGCATTCCACTTGAGCTCTTAAACAAGGGGTTCGCGATTTCCTCCGTATGTGATGTGACTATTGTTTACATGCTTGTTTCGTGCTTTGGCTTCCCGCTGTGGCTTCTTTTGTGGCCGCTCGTTCTTCGGCTTTTTTCCAACGATGGATGGCCGTTGGAAATGCGGCCGTCGTCCTTGTCCCGTTTGCGACCGTGACGTTCCGAACCGGTACTGCAATATTAAAATACAGCCATATTAATTCGGAGAAGGTGCTTTTATACAAATGATTTACTTTATTTAGAAAAAATAGGGAGGGATTACTTACCTCGGGCCAGCAGTTATAGCAAGTTGAGGAGGAGGCGGAGGAGGGCTTTCTCGGAGGGATGGCGAACCCGTAATTCGTGGTTGCGAGGCAGTCATTGCATTAGTGGTCCTCCTGCACCATTCTTCGTTAAAACTAGTTGCCTCGGCTGTAATTGAATTAGAGAATGAAGAAATAAAAGGCGATTAAAATATCCCCAGTAATGCACGACCTTGCATTAATTGCTTACTGTCTTCTATATTGATGAATTCCTCAGACTCATCATGCTGTCCAGTTAATCGGTTCTGCGACTTCTCCACAATGTGCGCGCGCTCTCCTAGATGGTGCCCGATGGCCATTTTCTGCACACCAGTGGTTGAATCGGACATTGATTTCCTTGTTTCCTTCACCTGCAATTACGAGTGGCAATTTGACACATAATTTGCCACGAAGTTTAGCAGGACCAGTTCATGCATTTAAAGCCAGTTTAGTAGCATACCCCTCCGGGTGCAGTTCTCGTCGATGAGCTGGCTTGGTACACTTTGGGTTGCCCATCTTCGCCCATGGAGTACGAGACAACGGATGAGGAGGAGTACATGTGGCAGTTGGGATCCTGTGCCATACGCTCCTAAATTATAATAAAAAGAATCGCAACATTCATGGACCAGCTTCATGGACACATTGTTTGCATTAATTTCAACAAACTGTATCATACAGTGCACCACATGCCATAAAAAGTTGAGAGAAAACTCATAATCGCGATTATGTAAATTATTTCAGCTTGTACAAACAAATTGATGAGAGAAAGACTGAATTTCCAATTAAACGTGTTCGGCATTTTCCACATGGATGATTGAAAATGCATAGCATGCTTCTTGCGCCCTAACGGGAAATTAAGGGGATTAGCAGACACGCTATCATGTTTACGGAAATCTGCTATATTGCCCAATGAGCACTTTCAGATTATACAGCACCTGTCTACAAGAGAATTTTCAAGCAGAATGACATCCAACAATTCAATTTTATCAATATTCCCAGTCTCCCAGATTAGTGATTTTCAGCCTCAACAGTACTCCTGGACCTTTAAATTCGACGATAAATTCCATATTTTATGTAAGTTATGCTAACAGATAATCTGTTGCTAAATTCGTCTTTTTTCCCCCAACTAATACTTAGCGTTTTTTCTATTCCACTAATACTTGCCATCTGATTTTCAGCTGGTCATTTCTTGTGTTAAAATGTTTAATCCCACATACAAATGTCAAGGTTTCCACAGCCTTCAGATTATGGGTGGATTAAATAACACTACAAACATGTTACTGCGATTTTCTTTTTCCAAATTAGCACAACACAAAAAAAACAAAACATCCCTTTTAGGTAACTCTACAAATGAGATTGAGCTTAGATGTTAATGTTAAGCTGAATTAAATTAGAAATACTCACCACCTTTCCACAAGGCATCACCCCAAAAGCTTCCTGAATCCGAGCCAAGAACATTGATGTGCTTGATGTGCAACAGTACAACAAAACTGACTTTGGGGGGAATAAACAGTTACGCAGGTCCACAATCACAGCCTCAAATAAATCCAATCTAGATTTTGGCCTCACAAAATGCACAATTCGTTTCCTTTTGCTGCCTTTCGTACACAGGTGTTGTTACTACCTACTGTTTTTGGTAAACGCCAACACGCCTACAGTGTCCTGATTCAACTTATTTGGCAAGAAAGAAGGATTCAAAATGCGGGCCAGCCCTGACACTCTGACAAGCTGCAATTTCGGCCTTCACTTTGTAAGAAAGGCAAGGAAAAAGCCTCCTCCCCGAATTATACACACAGTTGTGTCCCAAAAGAAACAGCTAGCTTTGAAACCACTAAAAAAAATTGAAAAAATATCCCCGCGAACAAATTTAGACTGAAAAAGCAAACAGAGACCCCCTTGTTGCGGATAAAACAAGTTTGATGACTTCTTCCGATTAGCTAACTATTTTCCACTTTGAAAGCACTTATCACACCCAGGGCAAGGCTAAAGTCCTGGCTCGCCGCCTGGTGTTTTGCAAAATATTTTGAAAGGTGCTGTGGTGCGTGCCCAGAGTTACTGGAGAAGGGGTTTCCTGAAATTGGTTTCAGTTGCACATCCTGGCCCGTCATTGTATTTGTATTTGGAATGGTTATATTTGGCAGACAAGCAAATTGAGTTCAGCATTTTGCATTTGCTTTTATGCTACGCATAAGATTTGTTCATTTATTCGTTAGAGAGGCTGGGAGAAATTGCATTGCAAACCTAACCAGCCAAGTAAAACTAATGGTGGGCCTACTCCCCTTTGGTCCCTACTTTTTGAATGATTTCATATTTAAAAATAGCTATCATATAATTAGAATACCGTAAATACTTGAATAAGCCCCCACGGTGGTTTATTGGAGACTGGGTTTATTATTTTTATTCCCTCAAAGTTGGTATCAATAAATTAAAACTGAAACTAACCAGACACGAGCATCTATGGTACAGTACTGGTATTTCATTTGCCTGATATTTCAATAATAAGGGGAATCCCCTATACACTACGCAAAGCTATCAGAAAATGTGAGGCAAGCACTTACGGAATTTTCCTAACACCCGGGGTTCATTAGAAATTACACTTGTGAACGACCCGGGGATTATTCTAGTATTTATGGTAGGCCTATAGCCTACAATGCTTGATTTCAAATCTTACCTAAAATATTGATTAAAAAGCCCTATAAATATGTATGTTCATTGTGTGTAGGCCTATGCTTTTAAACCAAAATACAAGTTTTCTTGTTGAATTATTTAGTAATATCAGCTTGTTGGATGTACATTATAGTGCAATTGAACGTCTGATGAGCTAGGCAATAACATTCATGTAGTTTGCATAACAATTGACACAAAATACCCAGAGCCATCTGGCAGCTTTGGTACAAAAAGTCTGAATTTGTAGTCTAGAATGTGAGATTCAACCATTGTTGACAAATGGCAATAGAACAGTTATCTCATCTAAGGAAGCGTTTTGTCTGCTTAAAGGAAATGCACATAGCAATAAAACGCATAATTATCAAATTTTCCGAGCAAAATTCAGGGTTGTTAGTCATTTCTCAACACCACAAGCATAGCGAACATGTGCATGTAATTAATATATGCAGGTTGGGGTATGAAATTAAATACCGATATGTAGAAGTGTAGGAAGGAGCATATATTTTAATAAAATCTACCGTTATTTATGTAATAGTTATGGAAAACAAAGTAATGATAGCCAACCTGGTCTTATCATACTGGATCTTTTATACATGAGGTTAGGGAGCGGTCAATATTAAAAACTGTAGACATTACGAGAAAACGTTAACAGTTTTACTGCATAAATCTTTACTTTGATGCAGAGTATAGTTTGCTATGATGAAGGCAGATATATCTAAATTAAACTTCCTAAAATGGGTATAAAAGGTCAGACAAGTAAAAAAAATAGGAACTACTCACCATTCCTGCAAACATGGAGCCAATATCTGGAAACATGCTTCGCCCAAAGCCACCTCCATACGGCATTAAAGAAAGCTGTTGGAAGGGGTCCCTTTGCCTGACGTGGCTATCATCAGGGGGAGCCATTAGTTGTGGAAACCGAAATCCTCCAGCCCCAGCAAAAAGGCCCTCGAAGGGTGACATGAAATCGTCCATCATCCTCTCCACACGTCTCATTTGTTCACGATGGGCACTTTAAAAAGGATAAAATGTAACTGTTAGTGGAATACAGCGATAGGTTATACTTCACTCCGTATCTTGCACTTCAAATTCAGGGTATGCTAGTTAAATAATAAGACTTCTTGTTTGTAAACAAATACATGGGCAAGCTACTACATGACTGCTCTAGATTTTGAAATCGATCGAGATTCATGGTGGCACTCTTAAAATGATATTAAAATATGTAAATTTTTTTTATAGCGTTTCCCTTCACCAGGTGGTTCTTTGGTTTTTAGGTCGGTCAGTGATCCGTCCTTATGAACAAAATTTTATTCATGAAATTTTTACTCAAAATGCCTATAACATTTCAATATTTATTCATTTTAGACCATTAGGCCTACCCGAAATGGTGTTAATTGCTGATGAAATCATAAAAAGCATTATAATAAAAATTACTTCTTATATGACCCTTATTATGACCAGAGACGATGCATTTAAACACTTTTTAGATAAAGAACTACTTTGACCTCAACATATAAAGGCGAGTGGAGTTCATATAGCTCAAGGAAACTATAAACTGCTAAATTTCTTAAGGAAAACAATTTATCAAGCGCTTGAGGCTCAACAGATGATACAGCCCTAATTGTTTTCAGAAAATCTTCCAAGATTTCTTAAGCCCTACTGTCTATCAGTGTTTAGTAAAGTTCATTATGGTACTTTTATGTGTGCACTCACAAACAAACAACTAGTCGATTGTCCTTGATATACAAAATATAGCACAATGATGTGTTGGGCAAATATTCATCGATAGTAGGCCTACATTATATGCATTGAAAATTTATTCATGACCAGAACACGACAGACAATGTTCTGTTTTGTTTGTATTTGAAAGACACACATACATGTATGCACATTTTGAGATATACCAAGGAATTTTATGTAGACTATTTGAGTGGCTATGCACAACATCCTTATATAACAGGTTATATATCAGGTTAGATGCACAATTTTCCTTTGCACCATATTCCTAGATAGATATAGATTGATATATCAATCCAAACCTAAATGTTTATCGGTGTGTATATATACAACGAAACTATAGGTCTACCAAATGATCTTAAACATTAGGAAACAATAGAATCCTATTGTTCTTTAGTAGAATGACAATATGCAGGTATTTTATTACAATTACCTAAGTAGAAAAATGTAAACTCCATACAATTCCACCGCATTCATATCATTCATACATGTCCACGTTTGTAACTTAATTATTAAAACCCATAGTTATGGATATTCCCATAGTGTAAACAGATCCATAAATGTTCGCAAATTTTTATTAGAGGCAACAGTTTATACAACCATGCCAATGAAATATATCTGGATGATGATAATCAAGCACTGGATATTACATTATTTTAATTATAGCTGAGAGTATGACGTATGATGAAAATATTTGGGGATGATATGGCGTGTCAAATGCTGACTCACAAAATCGGGAATAATGCATTTTTTTTCTTTTATTTAATTGTGTAATATAATATTAATCATTGTATACGAAAAAAATATGAGAATGTAATTTACAACAAAACGTTATATAGTGTAAATTACGAATGAATGTCAAGGAAGTGAACAGATCACCTAATATTCTATTAGGAAATACTATAATTGTTTAATTTACGTTTACAATTTGTACAGCTGTGAGGTACTACTTATCACCCCCCTTGGAGGCTATTTTGATGGTGACCTTATTTGTTAAGCTTATCTAATACATTAGGTATACACTAACACAATATCAATAAATTAATAAGTGCATAAACGCCGGACTGATGGACAAAAACAATTGAATTTTTTCGTTGGAACGCTTGTTATAACAAGCATATAATTTAAGACTTATTGCGGTTATATTTTAAATATACAAGCACGGTGTGTATACGTAAATGACGCAATTCCTAATTAATTGGTTTTAAGTAAATAAATAGTACGAGAAAATCATTTCAACAACATGAAAATATATCTTTAAAAAACAAAACAAAAGGTCCAGAATAAGGGTTAGTAAAAAAAAGACTTACTTGAAAATCGGATCTTCCTCAAAATCGCGAAGCATTGAGGTGAATAACGACATGACTATAGAATGTAGGCCACGGATTTTGTTTTCAACCTGGCCAAAAATGAAACTATTCCAACTACCGTAATGACGTTAAAACGAATACTCCAAACCAACTGCGAAATAAACGGAATTAATCCGTCTAGAAAACTAGAGAACAATCCCGAAAATGCTTTTTTCTTTCAATGGCTTTTAGTTCTCATCTGCTCCGCTAGGGAAAAATGGCGATATTCCACTTGCATGGGTCACAAACCATCTCTTGCTTCACAAAAGGTGACCGATTTTTCTCGGATTTTTCTCATTGGTTTACGGGGATTTTGGACTGTTAACATAAAATGGATATGCATGTTATCGGCAAACGTACTCGGTTCGGAACAGTGTTACAGCGGTAGGGATATTTTTGTCTAATTTCTTAATACAAGTGAATCTCCTAGTTGTCATAAAGATGTATTTATATAAAATCATTAATAATAAATATGTTTAATAGATATGTATTTATAATAAGTATGGTGATCATAATTTGATATTTTTATGTTTTAGCATTATTGTTAAAGTTGAGTCGCTGGTTGAGTTCAAAGACCTTGATGCAAATCAAAAGGGGGGGATTGTGAAAATGTGAAAGGAGCTGTTCGTGAAGCCCGCGAAATTTGCTTATGATTATGTTGGAATTTTGATGATTATTGTTTCGTGTATTTGTAGTCGTGAACATTATTTTTATAATTACCTAACAGCAAGGATTCAACGGATCAGCCGGTGTAAATAACATGAATTGACACTACAATTTAACGGTAAGAACAACAAATGCACTTTAAATTGTGTAGGCCTACACATTGGAGAACAAACGTACTTGAGAGCCCTGGTCAAAAAAGCCATTTTATTGTTATTTTATTGTTATTTCGCCCATTGGTATTTATTGTTCACAATGGGATTATAGAAAAATCCTATTGTTTTCTATTGGTTTGAACTGTTTTAATTTCTCTTAAGATTTCTCTATTGTTCTCTATGGAATTTTAGACCAGGGAGGCTTTACGTGCCATGAATAAATTCAATCATAGCGAAATATGTTTTGCAACCTGTGTGCCATGGAAATTTGCAGAATGCTCAAAAATTACTGTAACTAGAAAGCATTACAGTTGTTATTTTTCTTTATTCGCCCAGAAAAAGAGAAAATATCTTGGTATAGTGTGCCATGACAATTTTAGCGCTATTCTGTGTGTCGTTCGCGATTTTAAATTGGTTGATCGAAAACGATACGAGATATGTCCATGAAAACATTTGTGCATGACATTGGCTTTAATGACCTAGGGTCCTAGGCTACATGTAATGGAAAATGTTGAGATTATATTTATAGTCATTAACAAATATAATGTATGCCCCAATTAATTAAGACCTGATTTATAAATAATTCTTGTTTATTACTTTAAATGAAATGACTTAATTATTTACATGAACAAATGTATTTAAAAAGTTTTGGAAATGTGCCTACTCCGGCTACATCTTCCTTGTTGGCATTTCTTAATAACTATTTGTTGACATTACATAACAAGTCAACATATTAATCTTCAGCATTAAACGATGTCTGGCAGTGTCTTAAACGCTTCTCACATTTTCCAAATAAAAAAAGAATGATGACAATTAAAGCTCAGGTAGACCAGCATGGCATTTTGATCTGGAAAAGGAAAAGAATACAATTTTAAATTTAATAATGTTAGAATTTTTTTGTTACTGTGTACAGGGAAAATAAAAATCGGTCATTTCTTAGAAGCCATTTATGAATGGTACCTCACCTGGTTGTACTTGCTGAATTACGGTGTCCATCGCCACTTTATTTCGACTGTTTCTGTCAGTGGAATGATGACTTCCCTCAGTTTCAGCACCTTGCCTCTCCCATCCCAGATCATCTGATCCGTTCCTAGTACTCCTTTGGTGCCCGATATGGTGGCAACCAGAGGTTTGTAGGGAAGACCCATGATATCTACACTGTTGAAGTACACCGATGTCACAGTCGGTGATAACAGCGGTTGCATCTTACGACCACTCACTTTAAGCGTATTCTGTGAAGTATTAATTATACGATACAATGACGTTGATCCATTTGATGTAAAAAATTACATTTCATTCTCCAAATTACCTCTCCAGCAGTGAAATTTACAATGACGTGTTCTTTATTTAGATGTGTATCTGAAAATGTAATTAGCAATAATATGTTAAACAATTTAGTACTGATAGATTTATTAATGAAAAAGCGGTGATTTGATACATGTACCTCGTTTCATTCCATCATCCCAGTATAAGTATCCTTTGGCTCGCATGCCTTCGTCCAAAGCCACAATTAAATGCATGTAGTTTTGTCGACTATGACAAAAATAAAATATCTTTCACTATTCAAGCTAATATAGACAAATAAAATAATGGATAGTCGCTACCTGAGATAAGTTGTTGCTCCTTGTGGTTGGGTGGGAATAATGTGCCCTCCTCTGATTAGCAAACCGATTCTGTCCAATGGCGCCTCCATCGTTACCCTTTCCCCAGAAGATGGCAGGTGACCACCCTTAAAAACCAAAATAACATATTAAATGATTTTACACTTGGTCTGGTGAATGGGAATGTTTTTCATAAATCATAATTTGTTTATATTATTAACAATGATAAAAAGTCCGAAACATTTTTGCTTACTCATTTACTCAATTATATAATATAATGTGTCGATTGAATTTAAGGTGCTCTACTGTACAACACCACTCTTTCCTATGGAGAAAGTTTTCAATTAGTCCTGCTTCTGTTAAAACACAAATTTGAGAAAAAGATAAATTTTAAAGGCAATCTCTGATTATTTATCTAGGGCACAGAGAATATATTTTTTCATGAAAATGTTCAGATATTTTTAAAATTAATAAAAAATATTTTTTTTTAAATTTCGCGGGTTTATTGAAGCAATCATGCAAACACACGTGTGTAGCAGTAAGCATGTAATTACCCGCGAAATTTAAAAATATATACTAGTATATATTTTTTAATTTAAAAAAATATCTGAACATTTTCATGAAAAAATAGATTATTTTAAGTTTATCTTTTTCTAAAATTTGTGTTTCAATAAAAGCAGTTTTGACTAATTGAAAACTTACCTCATAGGATAGGGTGGTGTTGTAGATCACCTTAATGTCAAGCAGCTATATAATTGAACTTTGTCAATACACTTGCCGTGTAATAAATGTACCAGTGTCCTTTTGGAAGATAGGCATCGACTACTCTCAAAGACTGGAAAAAAAGATATATCTTGATTGACCTGTATGATTGGTTTATCTATAATTACATGAACGTAACATTTTTGGGTTTCACACCTTTTGTAAAACTGGCACGATCATAAGTGCTGAACCCCACATGAATTGATTGGTAATTCCATGCGTGATTTTGTCTGTATAAAATCTATGGAGGTGAGGCAAATGTCAATTTCATTACGCCTGTCATACTTGTACCAAAGATTGTTCTGGGTCTTACTCGTGAAACAGTGGTCTGGCAACTGTCGATCCCCTTGTGGCTGCTTCGTAAAACAGCGTATACAAATAAGGCAGGAGCTGATATCGAGTGTCGATGGCAATTTTTGCAATTCGTCCAAAGATTTTGTTACAAAAAATTGGATCGTGGAGCTGTAAAGCGACCCAATCGCATATTTTAATAAGAAAATCAAAGTATTAGTTTAGGCAATTTTGATAGCAAAGTTCTTACCATTCTGGCCAATGGGTAAAATGCACCCAGTTGGATCCAACGTATACAAAGCTCATCCTCTTCTCTGTACACATCTGTTCCACAAATTGCACTTCCAACCTTTGAAAACGAATTTTGAAAAGGCATTAAAAGTTTTAATCCTGCAGTGATTGACAACAGAAAATATATCATTTATCTCACCAGAGGAATTCCGTAAAGATTGTAGCTAAGCATTAATTCAATGGACTGTTGCATGTGCTGCCAGCTCCGGGTGTTGTTAGTTTCCCAAAAGCCGCTGTACTTCCCGCTACCGACAAAAGTGGATTGGCTGACCAATGCCACTCGTCGTCCTGATGGGAAAAGATTGGACAGAGCCCTGTTTGGGCATAAAATGGAAAATCGTAGGCATTCTATTCGTTATTAAACAATGTCACATTAGGAAAGTGCATTGATACCTGTGAGTGGTTTTGATCATTTCGTGACCATATGAGTTATGCAATCCATAATGCCGAAGTTTCTTCGTGGATCGAAATTCAAGACTATCCATGCATATGGTGTTCCAGTAAAGCTTCTTCTTTTGAAAGGCAACTGAAACAATAATGAGATTCACATGTCTGGTAACAGTTGTGCTAAGATTTAAGTTAAAGTTACTAACTTGGCAAATAAGGCGGGTTGTTGAAATTATCAGCTAAGCAGCCGCTCAATGATCCATTCAACCAATTTGTTGGATAATTGTCCGTCTAAGTAATATAATATAATAAAGTCAGCAGTAGATAAATGCACTAATTTGTGTAAAAAAATCATTTGACATGAACAAAGCGTGTGACCTGGACACAATGAGTTGTCAGTGTAAACAATTGAGGATTGACCTGATGTATTGATGCAACAATGAGCGCCAAATTATCATGTTAGACAATGGGTGTGTTGGACCATTTAAAATTATAGCTCATATCTAACAACTAGAATGTTACAAGTTGAATGGGTAACATTTCTGACGAAGTTCCGATAAATATGGTAGTGATGACTTTTGTCCTATTTTACTGTTTATTTTTCCAGCGATTAAATGGGAGGAGGTTATCGGCCACGCTTCGTATAAATTTTCAGTTTATATTTATTGTTAGTTATCTTACCAGTGAAAGTGTGTGGAATCTAGCGATGCTTCTTAATCGTTCCAATTGACGAGTCCACCAACGTGTGGCATCTTTGTGCCCAAAATCGATAAAGACTGATTTTCCAGAACTAGTCTAAAACATATGTGCGCATTAAGAAATTGAAAATCCTTTAACTATTCGGCCTGAAGAGGTGAGACGATATAGCTTACTTTGCCAACAACAGGCGCTTTTCCTAAAGAGTTGTTGATGAAAAGTCCAATCTTTACGCCCTCGTCATATGCTGGATATGTGCTTGCTGGAGTTTCCACGCTTAGTGCTGGATCCACGTTCAAATCAATGTGACGATTTTGGCTGGCCATTTCTTCCACAAATAACAATAAGTTTGAAAATCGCTTGTGGTCCACGGTGAAGTCCAAGCCATTATTCTTGTATTCGTCTCCCAGGCCAATAACATCCTGTGGCAATGAAGCGAAGTAGTTCGTAAGCTTTGCAAAAATTCTCAAATCAAATTGACTGAACTGTATTTTTCTAAAAACACAACTGTAAAAGTTTTAAGGAACATCAAATAATTAAGCACTATTAAGCAATTAAGCAATAATAATTAAGCACTACATGAATTGAAATCTTAAATCACTTCAATTATTGAAGGAAAATATAGATTTATTAGAAGTCTATCAAGGTTGAAGAATTAATATTAAATTTGGTTTTTATTTCGAGTTCCATTTTTAGTATTAAATCTAAACTTGATCATGACAAACTAATTAATGATGTAAATCATTTTGAAGATAATATAATTTTCATTATTTTGAAGCACTATACTCACGTAGGAAATATTATTCTTATTGACATCACGGAGAGATTCCCTTACAGCTTGAATGCTATCTGCTCCTATATGACTTATTTGCAATCCTAAAGTCCAATAAGGAGGTAGAAATGGGCGTCCTACAGCCTGTGAGATATAACGAAGCATCAAGAAAGGCTCCATCTTTTACAATCATACTTCTCCGAAAAAAAATAAGACTTACTTCAGTGTATTGCCGAATCACTTCTTCTGGTGTAGGGCCCAAAAAGATGTAAAAATCCAATGGCCCGCCTAAGACCCTGTATGTCAGGGCAGGAGTGGGTTGTAACTGAAAATCTGATTTGCAGTAGTTTTAGTCAATGCAATATAGTTTTAAAAATTGCTTTTTTATTTTGAATATTTGACTTCTCGAATACACTTTTCATCTCACCCATTGGATAGGAACTTCGTAAAAGCACAGCATGGGCCTTTCCATCGTTTTCCAAGCACATGTGCATCGGGTGGCCCCCATGTGACTTGACGAAATCCTTAAAACGTTTAAATATATAAAACATTTTAAAAACACTATACCGTTTGCAGACTTTCATATATACAACCATGCAATGATCTAATACATATTTTTATTTTGCTAAAAATAGCCATGTCGTCTACAAACAGATTTTAGTTTATATATTTGGAAATGTCCAAGATCTTGCGTTCATCCTTTATGTCAGAATGTACCTCATGGGACGCAAAGAAATTGCATTTAAAACGTTCTAGACATGCGTTTTTATAAACAATGAGGGATACATTTTTACATAATATACAAAAATGATCAAATTTTATTCACATCACTTCTACTTTTTCGTGCTTTTTTATTTTATTATAAATCCATTTGTTATTAAACATAACGTTGAACTTACACTTTGAAAAGAATTTCCGTTGAAAAGGCTCCACGTGTGCCATGTTGTACTTTGGTTGGGACTAGGAGGCATCAAAGGGCCCAATCCATAAATTTTGCTGGATGGCAACTTCGTCGTGATTTGTGAAAATTGATTGCTAAACGTGAATCCCCCAGCTGATGTGTCAAAACTGCAAGGAAGCGTGTTTTATAGTTTTTTTTCTCCTCAGATTTAATCAGAAACATAAATGAGAATGATAAATATAATATTTATAGCAAAACGATAATGCGCTAAATGGATGCTTTGTGAATTGTTAATTGTACTGTGTTGACTGCTAATGCATATTAGCTGAGATTTCCTTCAGTTTTCCCCCCACCGGTGAATAATTTATAATTGGGGTCCATGGGGATATACACTAAAATAAGATTGATTTAGTTAGGATGAGGGATGGTACGGTTTCGTAATAAAGGGTGTGACCTGCAAGTTGGGGGTAAAATCGATCGCTATATATATACATCATGTATTTTAGCAAAATTTATGAGTTTTTTCTAGATGTAGTAAATGTATGTGAATTCGTTCAAATTCATACAGCTTCGGGCATATGGAGGCGAACTAAATTAAATGTTCAAAATACCTTCTAATTAAATTCTATAGCACTTTACTATGTAAACGTTCGGTATTTATAGAACTCATTAATCATGAAAGTTTTCCCTAAAACGTGGTCTTGCATTCAAACAAGTTTTATTTAAAAACAAAACTTCCTCCTTGTAAACTTTGAAATAATAAGGTCTAGAAAAACACTTTTGTATAGGGTTTCCACTTAAAATGTAAAGTTGCAGATAGTTTTTCCCATTGAAATATTTGGCGTTTTTCTGTCATTCAACGTTGGATATTCATGGGGAATTAATTTAAGAAAACTAAAATTAACGAACTGTATACTTTATAATTATTTGTAGGCCTACAGTATATTAGTATAGTGGAACTTATAGATCACACTGCATACGTTTTCAAGTCTGAATTGTTTTATTGCATTATACATGTACATGCATGCATTTCAGCCTAACTTGTTTTGTTCTAAAATGTTTAACTGTATTCTCTTCGCCGTATAAAAATAGATTTGGGTGTAACATCTACATGTACGTTGTCTCGATATATAGCACATGTAAAGTGGAACAGCCACATAGTAGTTTATGCTAACCAAAGAAATATGTAAATATCATGCAATTCGAACATATACCCCTTTAAATCCGGAAAAAAATATGAATATAAAGCACAGGTCTGTGATATACTGTATATAAACCACGAACATTTTTCGGATGCAGTGAAATTAGTTGATGTATATGCACAGAGTAGATTTGATAGGATTTCAGTGTTTTGCGTTGGATGAAGTCCCAAGGGACTATCCCATCAGGATTATAGGGTGTGTCACATGTCCATATATAAACCAGTTCCAAGTGAACCATTTAAATTGACAAACTGAGAAACCTTGGGTCTGATGAGATACTCACATAATGGTCCCTGTATCAACTCTTCGTACACGAAGACTAAAAGGGATGCTTGTCGTGCGATAGCTCACGGCATACAAGTTGGTTCTTCTTGAATATCGACTTATATCTGGTTTTTCTACAGGGATTTTTGGTTCCTGTAAATCTCCTTGGTCTTCCAATGTTGGACTATAAATCTGAAATGTCAAACAAATATTTGTTTTGAATACATGTATCCAATTTATCGTAGGCTACATGTAAAGTACATGCATATTATATTTTATTTTCAAATTGGCTTTGCATTGTTTTCTTCATCATAATAAGGAATTAATTAACAAAAGTTATTATAATGTATACTAGTGTCGAGATGTGATAGTATGAGGGGTGCTGAAATCATGCAATTTTGCAATTTTATTGTAATTCATGCAATTTTACTATTGTTATTAAACATTTTCCCACTTTGGTTTTAATGCACATTAATTATACACCAATTACATCAAATACAAGCTTTTAAACATTTTAAATGTAGCAAAATTTGAAGAAATTTAGATAGATATAAAGATATATAAAATTTAATTCGGCTTATTGGTGGAGCTTTTATACTGTACATATCACCAGATGTAATGTATAATAAAAGTACACAAAAAACGTTCTCATAATCAGAAGATTTGCGTCGTCAATCTGTATTCAATTTTTATGCTATCACTTTTATCTATGCTATTTTTTTATATCATCAATAAAAAACTCGCAGAGGTCCTTTGCCTCGAGCCTGATTTCTAGCCAATTTCCCATGCAGAATGACTAAGACAGATTTCACGGTTTCATAAATATTTGATTTTGCCACGTATTTCTCCTCCACATGCATAGATGACAATTATGTTGGCGTTTTTTTGGGAACTTTCCAAAGCCAGACATCATAATAATGATCTCTTATATTGTTATTTATGCTGTCCGGAACGAAGAAACCCTTGTAACGTTATTGGAAACGTACCGAATTGCGTGCATTTTAATAATCAGTAAAACACCTTAATTAAGTTTGAGTGCTGTTGTTGGGAGGGTGGTCCATCTGTGCATCGAGGACTGTAGAAAAAAAAACCTCGATTAATTTTGAGATGAATATAGTGTGCTAAAAGGGAGGGGCTCTTCCAAACACATCTATACAAGCTCATTGGTCTAGTTTCGTGCGAAATAACATTTGAATTTATGATGCAGGTAAAATTAATTCCATCAACAGATTCAATCGTGACTTTGTTTGTTTGGGTAAGAACTGGAAATTAGACTTTTTTTCTGGTCGTTACCCTCAGTTTCGCGTTATGTTAAGTAGATTTCGTGAATTTACATTTAAGATATAGGTGTGTTAAGCTGGGTAATAAAGATTTTAATCTGTTGATCTTGGTAAATGAACCATATAATGGGGCGACATATGGGTCTTCATTCCTGGAAGCTTTTTTTAAATACACGTTTAAATAACGACTTGAGTGGGAGACAGTTATTTAAAAACAATCCCCAAGTAATTAAGGATATATACATGCGTGTCGGACATATTTATATATATCATACATTGCGGGACATCAGGTTAACCAATGGTACCCCTAGGGCATGCAACAACAAAAAGAAACAATGAGAGGAAATTGTTCTTGGCTTCATATGTCATATTATATGTTGATTTATGTTATACAAACTTCGAGAATGTTGAATATACTGTACATGGACCAGGAAATGAATCAAGAAAACCATTAGTTTAGTTAAATAAACTGACTACTCTGTACATGATTTTACAGAATCCCAGGTACTGGGAGGGCATGAACAAAATATGTCAAATTTTAAGGTTTATTAGATTACACATTTCTCCAGTTTACTTTAAAAAAAAAAACGTTTATAAAACTTATGAGAAGCAATAGAAATGATTACACGTAAATACATTTACTAGATTAAACTCCGGTCTCGAATTTCTCGAATTCGTAATTTCTAATTAACCCGGGGTATTAGGTGAATTTCCTAAGTGTAGCTTTATAGCTTCGCACGCAGTGCAGGGGATATTGAAATATATGCTGGTTTCTGGTAATATTTTGTTATTTTTAATTAATTGGTACCAACTTTGAGGGAATAAAAATAATAAACTCCGGGTCAATTTTCCTTCCTTATAAATAAACCCCGGGGATTTATTCGAGTATTTCGGTTTAGGTTACCAAAACAAATCTGAAGTATCAGGGTCGTTCCAAACTTGGAATAGTCAGGTAAAACTGATTCATCCTGGAAATTCAAGTGAATACAAAGTTTGCTTTCATTAATTAGCTGATCACAAAAAATGCATCAATAGAAGTGTGAAATCCCCCTTTTAACGAGTACTGAGAACTTAATTTTAGGCCTACATGATGAATGCAAAAATTCACATCTGTTTTTTACGTTTTTAAGAAAAAAGTTTTGTTGTCTAGTCTTAATATTATTTAACGGCACGAATAATTGCTAACCTGCTAAAAAGTTAGTGGGTATGTTGATTAGTTATGATTTTTAATTCAGATGACAGAAGAAAACTGCTTTAACTTGCAGTATAGTTTGTGTGATCCCAAGTTGAATTCAAGCTATCATTTTCTGAACATTGTTTATACATGTAAATTGTGTTCTAAAACAATTACTTTGAGAAAATATTTTTGAATGTTCACTTGTCGGGGAAAATTTATTCTAAAGACTGCAGAAGTCAAAGAAGTTAAAAATTTCGTTGTGCCAAAACAGTGCATAGGCTATGTTTTGGTTTATCCGGGCACTATAGGTAAATATTTACTCAGTGAAAAACTACATATTTTTCTTTCTATCAAACAGGATAATTCCTTAAAACTCTTTGCTTTTCAAGACCATGATTTATTGCTTTAAGTTTATTTAGTTAGTGTCAAAGCAAACAAACATAAATGTTAAAATTTGCATTAATACAACATTCCATGTATATGTGTTTGCTGATGAACGGGTGTGAAACAGTCATATATTATTTTGAAACACGCTTCTATAATACCTCTGGTACATTGTATACATAATCGTGATGTTTTATTATTAAAACCGAACTTCTAATTAAAAGCTCACCCTATTTCTGCTCTTTATTGCATTTGATGCAATTGTCAGACATTTCGGAGCCTCGTGTGAAATAAAATTCGGCTTGCCTATAATTGAGTCACGTTTACTTACTCTCAAATTAGCGGGGATGACCTATATTGTTATTAGGAGTAAATTAAGCATATTAATGAAAATGTTTTACGGTTGTGTGGGTCAGGGTTAGATATAATCGGCGAATTTTAATGATGGATTGATTTGAGTAACCATAAACTTTTGATCCCCTGTTTGTGAATTTTCCGATTTGTAATTAAATCCGTGGGTGTTTCACATTCTAACCCATCTTATAATATTCTATGTCACTAAACACTTTCATTCTAATAAACATGTGATATACAGGGTGTTCCAAATTAAAACGAATAGTTTTCTATCAAAAGTGCCTCTTTGATAGTTTTCCATATAATGTACAAAGACCAACTTGTTGAAGTTCAGGTAATTAACTTCTGTTTCGGTAGTCACGTGCATTTGAATTTCAACGGCTTCCATTTGTAATTAGCCTCATTCCGGTTCTTATGAGACAGTTTTGTCTCATTGTTAAAGGTTCACACCCCACCAGGGGGTGCTGAACCAGAAATTACCTCTCGTGGTTCCATATTAAGCCCCGTTCTCACGGAGCCAATAAAGCCGCGACATTGATGCCCGAAAAAGTCATGATTTCTGTCGTCACGGAT
>JAQGCC010001593.1:0-22625 GCA_034698905.1 Xestoiulus laeticollis | reverse complement strand
AAACTATTGAAAACATCATTTTGAAGATTTGAAGCTCTTGGGGTTAATGTAATCATCAGAGGGTTAAAAACATCTTCTCATTTTGCAGCTGACATGCATATTACTACAATTGAAAAGAATTAATATTTCAATTTGTCATTGCTAAGACATTTTAATCTTGAAATGGATTCTGAAGCTCTTAGACTTAACTATATTTAGAGCTGTGTTGGGTAACATTAAATTAGGTTTGAAATAAAGTCTGACACTGCCAATTAGTTTAAAATCTATTTGGGAAGCAGTCTGGAAAAGGAAAAGTGTACCAAGCACCCCCATGCATGAGTTTTACTTAAATAAGGGCGTCATGTGGTACTGTTTTATCGAGGGGAGAGCTTTTGTTTGAAAATCAGCGAACCTTGAATACTACAATATAATAATAATTTAATAAGTTCATGCAATCCCAACATCCCAATTGTTTTTGAATCCTGCTGTTGTTTTTTTACCTCTGCAATTTTGGTGTTTTAAATGCTGACTTTGTGGTTGCATATGGTGTAAAGGCCAAGTTAAAGCCCATTTAATATTTGAAAATATGTAACAGGGTTGCTATGCTACCTTGTGGCATTTTGCCCAATTATGGGCTTATTTATTACCTAGCTCTGGGGTTAAATTTAAGCTTCCCCTACTTATATTGACCTGTTTTGGTTTTACAACCTCGTGCAGGGTTCACAGTCGATTGGAAAATCTGGAAACGTACTTGAATTTTCACTTGAATAACTCGAGAATGTAGGGAATTATTCTTGGAATTTATCCTGATGCTGGCAAATTCAGTTAATAAAATCTGATGTAAAAATAGGCTACTGTTTTTTCAAACTTTTTTCCTTAAACACAAAACAAAATTCTCCATTATTATCAACAGCATTAGGCTTGGTTGTATTGTCAGTTTTGTACTTTATACATTATTCTAAGTTTTTTCAAGCAGATGTAATTCATATGAAATTAATATATTATTTTGTCTAATTTAGGACTTTTAGCCTGAATTTTTGTGCACATGTTTGTATTAAAAATGTGTAC
Source organism: Xestoiulus laeticollis (assembly GCA_034698905.1). Taxonomy (NCBI): domain Eukaryota; kingdom Metazoa; phylum Arthropoda; class Diplopoda; order Julida; family Julidae; genus Xestoiulus; species Xestoiulus laeticollis. The sequence goes on along the minus strand of JAQGCC010001593.1, from coordinate 21,578 downwards.
AATTTTCCAAGTTATGTATTTGAATACTAAAACAATATTTATTTTCAATTAATGAGCTGTATTTAAGTTTTGAATTGATGAGCTGTTTTAAGTTTTGAAAAGCTAACTTGTCACTATTGAATAAAATTGCATTGTAAGAGAAGGATTTAAGAGGAAATTCTCTGAAATGAGATATAATAATGATCCTAATAATATGCTACCAGATAAACGTTGCCAAGGATAAAGAGCGGTTCAGCATTACTATCAATGATAAAATGTTGTAACCTGAGGTGCAAACAAGCGATTCAAGCAAGGGTGTTAAATGTGCCCTACTGGGCAATTGAGGATAATGGGCGTCCATAAATCAAACACGTTGACGTGATGATTAAGCGTTATTATAGGATGAAATTGTCGTGACATGCTACTATTCTATGTGATATATGGGATGGTAGAGACGCAGCCGTCAATTTTTGAGCTAAGTTGGCAGCAAGTTTTTGAAAAGCTGCTTTGATTGGAAAACTTGTCTAGACATGCTTGAACACATTGGATAACTTGCATAAACATGTCTGAACATGTTCCTGAAATATTATAAAATGTGTTTCAGCATGTCTAAATGTGTTTTGACAAGTTTTGAAAATTGGAATTATGAAATGTGCAGACAAGTTTTAAGACAGATTTAGAAACAGGGAAATCTCACTTTTGCCTGATTGGCCATTTCACCCCTTGGTCATTATTGTTCTGATGCATGATATCATGCATAATGCCAGAAGCAATTACCAATTTTCCTGTTATTATCAACTTTCTATCATCCAACAGTAGGTGTGTAGGTCAAAATGTTATGATTACATATGAACTGCAATAACTACATGTAGATAACTGTGGCATCATTACTGAATGCCAATGTATGCACTAGGGAATAAAAAAAATAAGAATGACACAGTAAGTTATAATCTAACCTCAAATTTTTTTTATACAAATATAAAAACGACTTTCTGGTAATTATATTCAGCCTGCAATTTTCAATTTTTTTTTCTAAAGTTGAGTTGTGCAAATGAATATATACATTAATTTTATATATTGAGTGCGGCACGCTACGCTGCATATTTGCCGTCAATTATCTAACTAAAAGATTGCAAAACTGCTGGATTTATGTTTCTTTTTGGGAACAGTGAGTGCATTTTTGGCCTTCATTTTGAACTTTATTAACTTGCAAAATAAAAATCTATTTCATTTTTTGAGGATTTTTTTGCACAAACAGTTATTACAATTTAAACTAGCGAAAGATCGTTATTTCAAAGTAGCGGCAAATATTTTAATGTTAGACTGTTTTCCAACTTGTTTCAACAGGAGTTTGGTCACCTGGATCTTCCCCAACCGTCCCTCGCACCATTCTGAAATCTTCGTTGAAAAAGGAAGAAGCCACCAGCAAAACCGTTACTACTGAATCAGGGGGATCCACTCCAGTCACCCCAGTCTGGAAGCCTTTTGGGCAGGGAAACAGTCCAGAGAAACCACAATTTAAAAGCGTAAAGATTGACCCGTCCACTTTTTCCAAGCCTCAGGATCGAACACCACCAGCACAGGTACCACAATATATCCTTTATATACTTTTCTTTACATTTACGTTATGAACGATCCTCATTGAGATCAAGGCCAAATCAGGTTGCATCCTGTTTGTAAAACAGCACCCCACTGGGACCAAGATTTTAGTAGATCAGATTTTGAGATAGCTGCTCTAGCTGACTTTGGAGTGGGTAGGGCAGCAACTCTATGTAAACATTGACTGGGACTTAAGGGAGGGAATTTCCCTAGTGGTTAAAACAACAATTTTAGTGGCTCTTTAAAAACTGAGAAATTTTGTAAATTATAACTTTTGGCTCTTCCATCTCAAAAGGTTGCCGATCCCTGGTATATGGTTGTACCCAATAGGTTAATTGTATTATCCCTATTCATTGGAATAACAGGGGCGCTTTTGCTAAGGATCTTCAATAAGCAGGCGACGCTGACTGCAAAAGTTGAATCTGCTCTCAAAAGTTATATTTTGTTACATTTCTATCAAGCGTAGTAAAATTGCTACATTACAAGTAACACCGTAGTGCTTCCCTTTTGGAACAACCGGCTCAAAAGGGTTTGCTATACTAGATTCTGATTTACGAATGAGGCTTCTGGAATGGCATACCCAATGATTTGTCGCATGACATGTTAACAAATCGTAAGCAAGACTTGGTGCATGTAACGAGCTCAATGAGCTCAATTAGGATCATTCATAAAGTGATCGTAACCAAATATATGCAACATCATAAATCCATGGATTAAAGCCATGATGCTCGATAGCCGAGCGCTTTGCGCGCTTGCCTTTCGATCTAAAGATGCTAGTTTTGCTCAAATGGGTGAGATTCCCAAAGTTGGTACGCTTTCCGATGAGAGTTTAAACCGAGGTTCGGTGTAGATCCCCCTAGCTCTCCGCACGCTAAATTTGTAAGTACGCGATGGAAGCTCATCCCCTGGCGTTGGTGTTTAGCGCTCGTGTTGCAGAAATAAGCCAGCGTTAAAAATCATCAAACAAACAATAATGACCCATGCATTCTTGTCGTTGCAGGAAAATGGTACAACGTATCCTCCGCCAGCACCTTTCGCGAATCCATCCCCTCCAGAGGAGACCGCACCTTGTGTGAGCGAACCTCGGCCACCACCGTGTGTGCCCCCCAAAACCCTTTCCTTGAGGCTCCCCACAACAGACTCCGTTTCCACGGCAACCTCTCACGTGTGCGGAAGTAGCAGCACCAGCAGCCTGACTCTTGATAATTCTCCGCAGGCATTTAACAGAGTCAATCCAGCAGGGAGCAGATTGCCACCCTATCAAAGCCCTACCATCACATTATTGCAGAAGGCGAGAGGTTGGCATAACCCCACTAGCTTAATGTGCATTTATTATAAAATTCAATAAGGAGTGTTCTGATTGATGTTGTCATTTCCTTTTTTTTATCCCAATTCCCGCGTGCTATAGAAGGTCAAATACCTAGAGGAGCAGTTTATATCGACCATAAAATGAACTCGAAAGGTACGTATTTAGTCCACGTTGTTTGCGGTCGGGAAACTTTCAAAAAGTAGACATGTCCAGGGTTCCCACTGACCTGGAAAACATGGTGATATGGCCCTTGCTAAGGACCTAAGTGCCCTTTGATCCATTTTGACTATCTAATAACCTGGCTTCTCTAGAAACCATATAAAAGCCCTTAAGCATGCTGAATTTAGCTAAGCCCATGTAAGGTTTGGTCCCTGGGATGAAATTTTCTTTGCGTTCGAAATCTTCGAAACTCGATTACCTGGGTTTTGTGCGCGTTTGAGCTCTGTTAGAGTTTTTGGGGAACCTTGCATTATCATTTTTGACTAATTCTGCATATCGGTGGTTAATGCCAGCATTTTTTTACATTGGAATTCCGCAGAAGAGCGTCAACCGTTACCGCCTCGCAGTACGAGCATCGGTAACTGGTGGGAAGGACAGTTTGCCGTTAAGTCGGAGGAAGTCTACGACGACCGCATCGTAACTCAGTTGGAACCAAAGAAATTCGACGGCATCGGACCCGTGGTCAAAGGTGTTCCGATTGCCCTTTGCACGGTGAGTACCAAAGCCTTACTGTTGAAGCCCTTCTTGTAGATCTACTTGCAAACTATATGAATTTTTAAATATCATTTTTCGCTGCGTATGGATATTCTGCACAGTACGAGGTTGGTTGAATAATATTGTAAACTCCATGGTCTTGTCAGAAGGACCTTCCAACATAGCTCTTTGATGAAATGTGCTTTTGACACCCATGTTATTTCATTTGCAGGGAGTAAAGGATGAAAATAAAGCCGAGTGGTACAAGCGGATGTACAAGTCCTTACACAGAGCCCATGACGGTGACGGTAAGCGAGCTTATATCATTTCTATAGTAGTGAAAGTAATATTTACAATTGCACATACATTTTTTTCCAATGTCATATTTGCCAACTTGCATCATATCCTTCAAATAACTTTAAAATTTCAATTAATTGCTGACAAAAGCAGGAACTTCACTCTGATGAGCAAAAGGATATACATGTTGCTTGAATTATTAGGGGACGTGGGTTAGATTTATTGCACATGGATGTGGGTCCTCAACAAATATTTAAATTGTGGTTGGAGCTAAGGTTGAACGCGAGGTTGTCTGTGATGTTTTATAATGTACATTATTTCATGTAGTTGGCTGGGAGGTAACCTGTTCAAGCTCGACTAAACTTGTTCAGACGGTTTATATCTAAACATGTTGTTCCAATTTACTCAAATTATCCATTTTTAAAATTACATGTACTATATGTTCCAACATGTTTAGACTGCATGGTTCAAACTTGTCTGAACATGATTTTTCTAGTTATCGTAAACTGCAAAAAAATCATATCCTGACATGTCTAAACCTGTTCAAATTCATTGTAACATGTCTAAACCTGTTCAAATTCATTGTAACATGTCTAAACCTGTTCAAACTCGTTTGAACTCGTCTAAACCTGTTCAAATTCGTTGGAACTTGTCTAAACCCGTTAAAATTCTTTGGGACTTGTTTAAACCTGTTTAAATTCGTTAGAAGTTGTCTAAACCTGTTCAAATTGATTGAAACATGTCAAACTCTGTTCAAATTCGTTGCAACAAGTCTAAGCCTGTTCAAATTCGTTTGTACACATCTAAACCTGTATTTTAAACCAGTTGGAACGTATTTCAAATCAATCAAAACATGTCCAACCATGCCTAAGCTTGTTCAAACCTTTTAAAACCATTTTTTGACAACCTATTGGAACATCTTAAATAATTTTGTTTTGTTGACGTGCATCTACGACACTATTTTCTTAATCTTTGCAGACAATTTTAAAGTGGTCACATACCAGAGACGAGGTTAATTTTTTTAGAGCTTTTTTGTGTATTTTGCTTTGCCCCTCCAATTCCTGCATTTTTTTAAAAGTTATTTTCAATTATTTTATCCTTACCCCGAAAAAAGCATTCATGAAGCATTTCTTTAATACCATGCATGCTTGCTTGGAATTTAAATTTTAAAGAAGTAAAATTTTAAAGCGGATTTTATTGCGGATACAGATTTTTTTCTCTCGTAAACATTATAAATGTCTAAATTAGCCAGGTTAATGAACTCGAATTGGCTTTTGCAATGCTGGTCTTTTTTATTACATTTTAACTTTGTTTGCTTAGAAATTTTTGCTTGTAGAATTATTTTGTATATTGCATTTTGTTTTGTAAATAGGCCTATATAAACATGACAGGTTAGAAGACACTAACTGTTTACTATTAGATATAAAAGTTTTAACAATTAGTTAAATCTAAGTTATAAATTAAATTTATAAACATACTAATAAAATATTGGATACAAAACTGGAAAGTCAGGGAAATAGGATAGACCTGGAATAGCAAGGGGAAAGTGATTTGTTTTGAAAAATTCAGGGGAATCCATGAATGTAATTTTGTTATCATAATTTATTATTAAATCTCCATCCTTAATGTAATCACAAACAAGGCCATTTAATTATTAGTTTAGCTATCATGTTTGATACACATTTATGACTTTGCTATTTAATGCAGTTCCCAAAGGTCGTTTCACATGAGTGGTAGTTTTGTTTTAAAAACCTCCATAATTTTATTTTCATATCCTCTTTTTGACAATGTATATAACCCGTATGTTTATGTTTTTAGACAGTCACAAAGCATGAGTAGTTGTTGCGGCATGGTTGATTTTGATGCAATTTTTAATAGTCTCTTAAGTGCACTTTTTTATATGAAATTATGAAATTCTAGGTCGAATTCCGTATTCATCGAGCAAAGGCTACATGTCTGAACCAGAACCGGAGAGAGACGGTCAGTGGATTTTATTGTTTAGTCCGTAGTTGCGAGCGGCTACGTGTTGGAGGGTACTTGAATTCTTATATTTGACAACCATTTTTCAGACGATTACTATTACCGCAAATATGCAACTTTGGATCGAAGGAAAACCACCCGAGGTAAGTTATACAATTAGTTGTCGCATATTTCTATACTCTCTATGGTTAAACATAGCGATTAGTCGTAAGCAGAATACAGCGAATAGCCGATAGCAGAATACAGTGAATAGCCGATAGCAGAATTCAGTGAATAACCAATAGCAGAATATAGCGATTAGCCGCAAGCAGAATACAGCGAATAGCCGATAGCAGAATTCAGTGAAAAGCCAATAGCAGAATATAGCGATTAGCCGCATCCAGAATTTAACAAATAGCGATTTCAAACTATTGAATAGCCAATAGCAGAATATAGCGATTAGCCGCAAGCAGAATTTAACAAATAGCGATTTCAAATTATTGAGTAGCCAATAGCAGAATATAGCGATTAGCCGCAAGCAGAATTTAACAAATGGCAATTTCAAACTATTGAATAGCCGATAGCATAATATAGCGATTAGCCGCAAGCAGAATTTAACAAATAGCGATTTCAAACTATTGAATAGCCGATAGCAGAATATAGCGATTAGCCGCAAGCAGAATTTAACAAATAGCGATTTCAAACTATTGAATAGCCAATAGCAGACTATATTGAATAGCTGATAGCAGGATATACTGAATAGCCGATAGCAGAATTCAGTGAATAGCCAATAGCAGAATATAGCGATTAACCGATAACAGAATACAGGTATAGCCGATAGCAGAAAATAGCGATTAACCGATAACAGAATACAGGTATAGCCGATAGCAGAAAATAGCGATTAGCTTAATTTAAGCGGAATTTAGCAAATAGCGATAGCAAATTTCTGATAGCAGACTACCGATAGCAGACTATATTGAATAGCCGATAGCAGGATATACTGAATAGACGATAACAAAAATATAGTTAATAGCCAATGGCAGAATATAGCGAATAGCCAATGGCAGAATATAGCTAATGGCCTATAGAAAATAGCTGATAGCAGTCTATATTGAATAACCGATAGCAGGTTATAGCGAAAAATAGTATGTAGTGGGGTATTGGTGTAGTTAAAATATTTTGATGCCTGTATTTTAGCATAATATAGCGATTAGCCGCAAGCAGAATTTAACAAATAGCGATTTCAAACTATTGAATAGCCGATAGCAGAATATAGCGATTAGCCGCAAGCAGAATTTAACAAATAGCGATTTCAAACTATTGAATAGCCAATAGCAGACTATATTGAATAGCTGATAGCAGGATATACTGAATAGCCGATAGCAGAATTCAGTGAATAGCCAATAGCAGAATATAGCGATTAACCGATAACAGAATACAGGTATAGCCGATAGCAGAAAATAGCGATTAACCGATAACAGAATACAGGTATAGCCGATAGCAGAAAATAGCGATTAGCTTAATTTAAGCGGAATTTAGCAAATAGCGATAGCAAATTTCTGATAGCAGACTACCGATAGCAGACTATATTGAATAGCCGATAGCAGGATATACTGAATAGACGATAACAAAAATATAGTTAATAGCCAATGGCAGAATATAGCGAATAGCCAATGGCAGAATATAGCTAATGGCCTATAGAAAATAGCTGATAGCAGTCTATATTGAATAACCGATAGCAGGTTATAGCGAAAAATAGTATGTAGTGGGGTATTGGTGTAGTTAAAATATTTTAATGCCTGTATTTTAAAAATTCCATTTTTAATGCTTTAAACAGATGACTACTATGACAGTCAGTTGAAAAATGGCAACGGCGACAAGTCGTGAGTTTTGTTAAACACTTCTAATCTCTAATACGCGCTTTGGAAGAATAAAAACACGCGGGATTTTGGTGTTTTCTAATGAAACCAGGCCAACTGTGTGGAATCCACCCTCGGCTCGGTATTCATCGGATATCTACAAAAACCAACCCAAAAAAATCGAGGATTATGAACCTGGAAGATCATCCATTGCCGACATGGAAGCCAAATTGGTTAGTCTATCCTTGTCTATCTTATTTCCCTTAACAGTTCTTAGAATAGACAAATACTACTTGCATTTTTTATACTGGAGTGACAGGATGCTTGAAAGAAAGGAATGTCAATTTGTTTTGTTGCTTTATTTACAATGTTTTTAGTTTATTTCCGAGACAAACGCTTCAGCTGTTTTTCCAATGGTTTACTGTTTAAAAAAAAGATTCAAAATTCGGTTGTTTGGTGGAGTTAAATTAGTTGTAGCTGGTTTTGGGGATCCCTGTTATCCTGAGAGGATTTTATTTCCTGTGAATACTTGATTAAACCCTGGCCATGAATAATCCCTAGTTTCGAATAAACCCTGGGTGTTAGGGGGAATTCCCTAAGTGTTCGCTTCGTATGTACCCCTTATATTTTCTGATAACTTCGCGCAGTGTATAGGGGATTTCCTTAATTATTGAAATATCAGGCAAATAAAATACCGGTAATGTAGATGCTTGTTTCTATTAAGTTTTTGTCAATTTTAATTTATTGATAACAAATTTTAGGGAATATAAATAATACATTCCTGGGGATTTAGTCAAGTATTTATGGTAAATACTGTCAAATGTTAGGTATAATGTTAATTTTTTTAAATTTTCAAGCGTCAGAATAATCAGGAAAATTTGAATTTTTTGTGGGAATCCTGAATAAGTTACTCAAATGATTTGCGATGGGTCGGCTTACCAAAATTTCCTATCCAATTGAAGCTGGAATGCTTATTCTTACTATATCGATTAACCGCAAATTTTTACTAATTTTGCTAATACGGCGTTAATTTATTTTTGCCAAATAAATACATAGTTTTAAGTTTTGCTACAATTTCCACGGCAAAAATGCTTTTTTATTGAATCAATTGAAATAATATGTGGAAATAGGGGATTTCCCGCTAATGGGGTATTTTCACTACTGGTACTGTTATTTTTTGTCAGAATATTAACATATATACTCAAACTAGAAGATAGATAACACAAGCTATCTGATGACCAAAAGTGGTTAAATAATCAATTTTAAATTCAATTTTTTGATTTCCCGCCAAAAAATGTAAAATCTAAAATGGCCGCCACATCACTAGTCATACAAACAAATGCAGCATATGCCCTACCCCCCTAAGGGGGTACATACATGTATATAGTGAAAATATCCTATTAGAAAAGGTGTAGAAATTCTAGTAAAATGACAATTTTGAATTGCACTGCCATGATTGTCATCACTAATAGCTATTGAGGATTTTTCAGAAATGCATGAGTTGTTTTTGTCTCATTTTCATAATTTAAAAAACAACATGTAGTTGCACTAATGGAACACTTGAGATCCTGCGTTTTAGATACATTTCAGTCCTTTTCATATTTCCAGTTCTGGTCAGAGGTGTTTGGGATATTTGACATGGTACGAGCCATTGGATGGTTCAGTTAGTTTTGTTCGTTTCATATCTATATTTTTCCACTGCGTGTTTTTGATGCCCGCTTTTTTTCATAGCTTGTCAGAAAGAAATAATAATGCATTTCTGAAAAAAAAAATTTCAAAATTATTTCAAAGCTTACATTAATTATCTTTTTGTTGTTTGTTTGTGCCGTTTGCTTGTTTGCGTGATGCGTGAATGGTGGATGTTATGGATTTGCAGTTTGATGAATTTGATAAATAACTAGTTTGGGAAAAATCTCACGATGGATGGTTGCTTAGCAGCCACTTTCTTAATTTAGTAAATGCACGAAAGGTAGACATATTAAGGTTAAGGTGATGCGATAATGAGAACGCATGTTGTGGGGAATAAATTCCCATGTAGTTGGGCCATTGTTTACCAATTCTCATCTAGATTTCTAATTCTCATCCTAAAAATCAGCTTATTAAAAATTTTAAGGTATATCAGGGTGTCCAGTTGTCTTGAAATTTGATAAATGTAATTTAAATTTTAACACCTCGGTAAAGTATGGAATTATGCTTGAAACTAAGCTTGGAATTACCCTAATATACACATTTTATATAAATATCATATTTTTATATGCATTGCTTTCGTTCTGTGAATTTGTACCAAAAATTATATTTTTGAAATGTTACCAAAATTTATTATTTAGAACTTTTTCCAAAACATTGCTTTTACCCTTGAAATGATGTTGGTTTGATTTGTGCCTGGATATTTTAGGTGTATTTGTATCTTCATTTAGTGAAATAACTTGATATTGCATTGACAGCATGTTAGTTTTTAGTTTCATAAGGGAGACCTTTGTATAAGCGTACTTTTTAACCCTCTGATGACCACCATATGGAGGTCATTGTCACTATGTCCCTATCTTTATGTAGAGACCTGATATTCCAAAATAGCTATTGGGTCCTTATGTAGAGTAAGCCTAAAGTTTTCACACGATCGAACCGATAATTTTATATCATGGGAAAATTCAATTGAAAAAGAAACCCTGTTTGAGGCCTGTCGTTGCGGTGAAATATCGCTAGCGTGAAATAACAATATGAGCACTTTTAATGCCCTTTTACATGGAGCAATTTGTGTAGCCATGACACGCCTCAAACAAGCCCCTGCGAGTTTTTTTTTTATAAATTGATGGAATTGCTATTCTCGTGGGTAAATTTTATTAGAATGATGCATGTACCCTGTTTGAGGTTTGTCGCTGCGATAAAATATCGCTTGTGTAAAAGTCTATTGCTCAAAGGGGCACTTATAATAAACTAGGTTAAGTGGGTATACTTTTAAGCTTAGAAAATTAGAAAAATTTTCTAATTTTGGGGGTACGACTTCCACCCCCCCCCCCTTTACCAAATGTCATTTGTTTGCTGACTGTAGGGTACAGAGTTGAATTGAATTGAAAAGTATGTTCAGTACATGTATGTGGTTGGGTTTGTTTGGTAAAAACTTTTGATCCACTCACCTGATTGCTCCCAAATTTTGCACCAGTATTTTTATGCAATCGATAAACAACATAAGGTGGTCCATCATCCCAAAATATCACTTGTTCCGAAAAAAAATTTTTTATGTAGACTCCAGGTAGTTGGAATTTTTTTAAAAATGTGGTCGTCGGAGGGTTATGTAGTGCACATTTGCTATAATTAAATTATACATTGTTCCCCCTTAAACTTAGAAATTTAGAACATCCTTGAAGGTTTCAAAGAAAATATGACTATTTCTTTGCAACGCTCATCGGTGGTAAATTTGATGTACTTTTTTATTATAGAACTACCATGATATTTAATAATTTTGTTTTTCTCCATCCACCACCACCACCTTTCCATCTTCTATTTTACCAAAATAACCTCTTCTACCAAATCTCTTTCTATGCTAATTCCTTTCAACACCTTTGACCCTTAACCAACTTGACCCCATCTCCCTGACATGTTTCTACTTCTGCACAAACTTCGTGGCACCGTGGGCTTTGGCACAAACCCTCCACATGCTGTGAGGATAGGATGATGTGGTAGACCAGGTAGATAAAAAAATGCACGACTCGACATGTGTGGACTAAAATTGTTTTTGTCATTGTGTTTTTGTGTGTTTGTGTGCCATGACAGCCATTTCTCAACCATGATGGAAGACTGGTTCTTTACCCCTTCTCTGTCATTTTCATATTTTTATTTTCTTTCAAAAAAGTTAATGACAAAGTTGCTGCAAATCACAGTGGGGAGAATCTTAAGAAAAAAGTGTCTTAAGACATAATTGCTAAAAAGTATATTAGCCTTAATGTGTCTTAAAACTTGCTACGACATGTATTGGTCTCTAAGGGTCTGAAGGCAATTCATAAAAAGCGTATTAGTGTCATAAGACAATTTTAATAACATGAAATTGTCTCTATATTTAAGTCTTAAAGAGGAAGAAGAAGGCATACAAATATTAAAAACATGAAAGTCTTATTCTTAAGATTTATTTTCTTAAAATGTTGGATTAAGACACTTTTAAGAAAAGTATCTAAAGACATCTTAGTAGAGGATAGACTTAGATTTACCCTCTCTGTTCTTATTCTAAGACCTGTTGTGACGAAAAGCGTCTAAGTCTTAATATTTTAAAACAAGATAAGACACTTTTAAAAACTTTCTTAATATATTTTTTTTAATTCATTGTCAAAAGGTTTCTTATGACACTTTTTTAGCAATTTTTTTAAGACACCTCAGACGTAAGAGTTAAGACCTACCCACTGTGCTTAGTCATTTGTGCTGATCATTTGTAACGAAAAGTGTCTTACTCTTAAGATACTTTTGTCTTAAGACTAAGACCGAACCAAACTGACTTTTTCAAAACAGCTTTTGCTTTAATGGTGCATTACCATTGTTTTAATATGTTTTAAACTTTTCTGTTAGCAGATTGGACTTGCAAGCAACAGAGCTAGATGCTTGCTATGAGCATTGAATTGCAAATTAATTTCAATTTAAGTAGTTTGAAAAATGGCTATACTTATCGCATTGCTTTTTTTGTTTTTTGTCTATTTTTTTGTTCCTGCACGACAATTAGCGCCCCCTCACCTACCTGTATAGCATGTTGATGATGAAACAGAACAATTCGGTAAATTTGCTTAGTTTTGTTTTATCTTCTGCTACTGTCCTGTCATAAATTTATTAGCACTTTATCATAAAATTAGAACATTATTTAGTTTAATTTCGAAAGCCAAATATACTTGACATTGTGTTACATGACATTGAATTCTCTTATTTAATCATGGTGGGGATGTTTGTAAATATATAACACAATTTTGCTGCTAGTGATAAACAATATTGTTTTTGAAGGATGGGCTTGCTTTTGAAAATTATCTTCTAGTAAGTCCAAGGTTTTTTTTCAATGATTATTTAGTCCTACTCACTACTAGCCTATTTAATCTAAACTAAATTGGTGACAAAGTCCTAAATGAAGAAATACCTTTGGAAGTTCACTTTCCAAAATATCAGTTTCTGCAATATGTTTGTTTTGCAATGTCATTGGAGTTTGAGGTTTTTCATTTTTCTTGTGAAAAATAATGTTTGTCATGGTCACGAGAGGAAATTAAAACAGGACAATTCTAGACTTTAGATCAGCCCCAGATCCATATCATGCGACTGTATTTTATCTTAGCTGAAATTTAGAAGGTGAATTTCCTAGTCATAGTGTAATGGCGCTTAAATTTAGATCATGTGTTAAGTGGTGAAATTGTAACGGCGCTTCATTGAAATGCCGTTCATGATGCTTTGCTTTAATCTGTTATTTGTAGAAAATCTGTTTTATTATATTTAAATTTGTCATGATCATGCATTTTATCCACCAGGAATTCATCCGATAAAACGAGATTGAATTTGTGACCGGGCTATAATGTATATTTCAAAATTTTAAAAAGATGTGCTTTACGCAGCTTTGCGAACGCTTGGTTTTCTTGCATGATGATTTCAATATATAAAATTTGCAAAGCTAATTTGTGTGTAAGCAACTTTTCCACACAGTAATTATTTTTATAACTTTCATCAAGTTTAAAGTTTTCCTACAATGTATTCCTTCATTTCCTTCCAAGTGTGATGCTTTCATTATGTTTGTTTCCAAAGCAGCATGCTCTATAGAGAAATTTATACATGTTCTGTAAAAATAATTTAGGGTGTATCTTAATGATCTGTACTAACTTTGGGAATACGTCCCCCAAATTTTCAATAGGGTTGTACCGATCATTCAGATACACCGTGTATATTTTCAAAAAATTGTTCAATTTAAACTTATTTTTAACTTGGTTTCAAAATTTTACTAGTTGATTTTTTAGTGACGTCATATCTCGTGTATCAAACTCAAAAACATTTGTGGTTTATAGATATAACCCAGCTTGTCAGATAAAAGTTAGTGCTGTATATGCAATTATTTGCTTTCGAACCAGAAACACCTGTGTAACCTCATTCGAGTTCTCTCTCTCTAACAAATGGATTTACCTTTACAGCATGGAAACCGAGCTAACCCACAAGCGAATCGCTCATCACATGCCTAGTAAGTGAAGATTTTCATATTTTATGTTCTGATAATTTTGAATTTTTCACATTATTGGTCTGCGGACTGCGGTAAAATGTGCCGAAGTTTGAAATGACGCTTAGTTGATATGTTGGTATATATGATACTACGTACCGGTACATATGAAGCACAACAGATTGTAAAATTGCAATATTGTGATATATTACACCAAACTCAATCTCATTTTAGGGCCTCTTTCTTTCTTCAGGTGCCTTTACTATAAAAATGTTTAAAAAAACATCTTTGTTTAAATTTCAAGCGAACAATGGTAACATGTTTCATGAAATATTATCTAGTTTAGCAGCACTGTTAATTCCATTTATTTTTAATTTAAATCTTTATAATTTGGATTTGTAGTATTGTATTGAAAAAAAAAACTAAATTAATTTAAGCAGTATGGACTTAAACATACTTAAACAGCTAGTATGGGTTAAAATACCTGAATAAAATAATAAAAAATAAACATCAAATTTACTAAAATTTAAAATAAAATTTACTGTAAATGGATGAATTTACTTGGCAAATTAAGGCAGCTGAATAAGGGCAGATGCCCCAAACGTTGTGCTAAAATTAAATAAAAACTGGGCTAAAGCTCTCTCAGAGTGGATACATTTTTCAGTTTTTAATATTTTAATTAATTTTATGAATTTAGCATGTTCAAAGATGGCTATGAGTCTGACTCCACTTTGGTTTACCGGAAGAGAGGTCCACCGGACTCGTTAAGTCCGAACGAACAACGAGCTTGGTACAAGGAATTTCAGAAAGGAGGTGATATCCCATTGGCTGGTTTTAGACGTCAGGTTCCTGATAAACCTACAGGTAAGATTTTTATATTTTTGCTTTTTTTTTTCAAAAGGTAAAAGTTATGCATGGAATTATTCTTGAAATTCGTATCAAACATCAAATAGCCGATCCGCAACGGGTAATATCCATTAATATGAAAAAATATGCTATAAAAATACTATTTTTCAAACTTTATCAAGTTAATTAGTAGAAGTACAGTTTTTTAGTATCATCCTTGATATTTTGTATATTTTCAATCAATATGTAAAAATATTTTCTAAATTTTCACTATAAACAATGGTTAACATTCAATGTTTATAAATACATATTTCGTTTATAAATAATTGTTATGCCACCAGTTCACATGCTAATTAACACATTTTAAGTTTGCAGAGTTTCTGCAAATTGGTTATTTCAGCCAATTCGTGGTATCGGTGTCAAACCCCCATTGTTCGTATGTGGTTAATGTGCGCACGTGATGTGTGTATATTTCTACTGATATTGCAAAATATGTTTGGAATTGCCAGCATGTTTTTCATTTGCTTGTCCATATAATCTAATTCCTCCCTATTAAATTTCTTCTACATTGTTCGGGTGTATTTTCCAAGTCAGGGCCACTTGTTTTAAAGTAAAAACAAAAAAAAAACTGCTGTCTGCCGTGCTTCAATGCCAACCTATGGTGCTTTTTTAAACCTAATAGGGACACTCTTGGTTTCATCTACCTTGAATTTTCTATTATCTCTACAATCCATAATGCTAGGCAATTTCTTTAAATCTACAACAAGTTAATTAATCTTTTTTTCTCTATTTTTTCCTATCTTTTTCGCTTAGTGTTTAACCATTTTATATATAGGAGTCTGATGTTTTACTAACCCAGTAAAAGTTTATTTATACGCACAACGTTTAGACTGTCAAAAGGTAAGGGCCTTTTCACCTGGGCCCAATTGGAAAACAAATAGTTTTTTCTATCCGGTTACAATTTTGCTGAATTTTTCACCCCATGGATCAAACATATCCTAACTTGATTTAAATTGATAAAGGGGTCTTAAGATGATATAGGCCATGGCAAGTGTCAAAATGAGTCAAAGGCAATTAGGTCCTTGGCAAGTGTCGAAGTGATATCATATAGCGCTTCGCTTTACGGCTTGTTTCACATGAACTATACGCGATACGTGCGGTATGCGTGTACTTATAAAGTAAAGAACTTGATTTAGAATATAAAGTCAAACGGCATTTTTGCCGACTGGGGTAATCCTACTTTACAATATTTTCGGCCGAGTCTCTGACACTTACAGCTCTGTCGGGTTTCTTATCCGGCACTTTGCCGTTGAGTAATGTTAAATGAAGGCATATACGAGTCGTAGTCTTGTGATTGAACCGGGGTTTTGTCGGTATTAATATCCTAAACTACCTTACCGACTAATCTCCGAGTCAATCGCGTGACCATGACTCGGCAGAGTACATATAGTATCAATGCTACTCTACGACTAAATGCTGTAAATCGACCGTTGCAAAAAAAAATTCCTCCGATCAAGCAAAGGTTAAAAACCGCATGGGTGAATCGGGCCGTAATAGCCGAAGCGCCGGGCGTATAAATAATATTACTGGGTTGGTAAAACATCAGACTTACTGCCTGGTACATCTTAAACACTTTAAATATGGAAGTAACCACCTTCAATTGAAACCAGTTTTAATTTAGTTTCTTTTCCTTGTCACTGATGCGGTTATCGTTGCTCCGTTCGAAAACTGGCGAACACCTCCCAAACTTCTAATTTCGATTAGTTTCATTAACATCTGTCAATGTATTAATCTTTGCAGAAAATCGAGATAAATTCATGTCAGAGAGTGTGCATGGTCGAATACATGGCAAAATTGAAGGGTGGCAAGCGCATAGCTCCCGTAATGACCGACAAAACCCGATCCCAGCTGCTTCCTTGCCAAATTTATATTATGTTAAGACTCGCCAGTTTCCTTCCAAGGAAAGTCTGGAGAATGCCATGGCTTCCCCTGTCCCGCCAAAACGTAAAATCAGCTTTGAACGCTACGGCGACCATGTAGGCAGTTGTCCAGTCCCCCCAGAAAGGCCACCTCCCCCTGTTGCTCTGCTGGTGCAACACTTTACGGTTTACGACAAGAATCGTGGTGCAGTGCTGCCCCCTCCACCACCCATCCCTCACAGCGAAACTGCATTTACGCCATATCCTCCTCTGCTACAACAAGGACCCCAGAGTGTCTTCCGAAGCACGGCAGACGATGCGGTTGGGGGAGCCCTACCGAAAAGCAAGTGCCTTTCTCATCCGGTTCGCTTCTCGGGAAGTTTGCCACGCATTCTCGACATTGACGATTCTTCGGAAGAAAATGCCACCGGCGAGATGCGGCAAGACAGTCCGAGCCACTTTCACGACAGCTCGACCAGAAATTCTAGCAGCGAGACTTTGAGCAAAGACGTAACGACTTCTGCGATGAAATCCAATTGCAGGAAGCGCAAACTGAAAGTTGAATTTCAAAGTTTGCCTAATCTTGTGGTATGGCCTCCATCCTCTTCCACGCCATCCTCTGGTAATTCCGCTAGCGAGGAACTATCCGCTAAACCTTCCAAATCAAATGCTTCGGTGACTTCCATGACCAGCAGCCTTTCGTCGCATTCGTCGGAGACCATTGACGTGGCTGAATTAAATGCTGCGGTAAAGGAACCCAAGACATCGGTTGACAATTTGGAAAGTGCCAGTAAGGAAGATGTTGAAAATGTGACGCTGAACTTGATGGCGTCTTCGGCAGCTTCGCTTTCATGTCTCGCGGTGCTCGACCAGGTTCTTAAAAGCATGAAAATTGCCCACGTATCGAATCAAGTCATTAGCGAAAATCCTGCAAGCGTGTTCAACATGGAGGACAAGACAGTTCCTTCACCATTTCACAATAACAGTTGCACCCAGATCCATTTTGTATCTACAAGTTATCCACCTGGACTTGATCTAAGTTCATGGCCGGCAAAAGTAGAGCTGAGCACTGTTGATGCTAGGAAGCGTTCACCGCCGGAAGACATTTCCGACGTCTTCGTCAGCAATGACTCGAGCGACACAGAAATTGATGAACCTAAGTCAGACATAATTGTGCCTCCAAGCTGCTATCAAGACGTTTCCTGTACGCAAAGTCAAGATGTTGATGTTACCGGTGAAGACGAAGTTTTCATTCCGTATGCAGAGAATCAAAATACGGCTACGGACCTTCGCGTTAACTTCAGCGACAACATTTCAACTTCCGCTTGCAAGGATTCTGGCGATATTTCCAGCGGCCAAAACTGGCATAAGAATGCTTTTGGAAGTTACGTGCACGGCAGCGTTTTTCCTGCGAAAGACGCTTCTGCACCGGATCCTTGCCTTTCCGGTGATATCCCTGGAGTTGGAAGCCGGGGTAACGAAAACATTATATTTGAGATGGGACAACCCTCGAGACTTTCCAAATTAAACCTAGCGAACATAAAATGTGCGGATGAGCAAATTTGCGGAGGACTCGCCGAGCCGCTCAGTCCACGATCACCAACAAATAAGGAACGCTTGGCAAAAGCAGCCATCAAAACATCTCCGAGAGTTGACAACATATCGTGCAAAAGACAAAATATTCGCCACCTCTTGTCACGAAGTTTAGATTCTGTGGCCCACAAGGAACCATCATCTCCGCAGTTGGACCATGCAGCCTATCGCGAATATTTGCTGTCTTTTCTGAAAGCACCGCATGCATCGGATCGTTTTAACAGATTGAAAGGCTATTACGGAACACTTGAGCGGATAAACCAAGTGGAAAGTTGTTCGCGGCCCGATAAGCGAAGACGAGGTTCTCATCGGCATTGGTTAACGTCATCCGTACCAGAACTGCAAAACTTGTATAATCTGTTGGACAAGGCAGAACAAAAAAGGGAGTTTTGGTATAGGGCCGGTCGTGACAAAGACAAGCTCCGATGGACCCAAGACAAAGACCGCTGGTTGAAATATCGCGGTCGGTCCGTACAGGATCTGTGTAAAGTCTGGAATGAACATCAGTCCAAAGAGGAAGAGAGGGCAAGGAGCCAATCAACAAGTGCCAAAGAAAAATCATTCCAAATAACACCATTAAAGATGCAGAACAGATGGGAATCAACTACGATTAGACATCGCGAAAGAACACCGTCAATCACACATTCCGGTGAAAGACTCGTACGAAGTTCTTCGGTCGCCGACATGATCAACAAGTGCAATCAGAGGGATCGGCACTATGGCCCTACAATGGACTATCTGGAGTACACGGCAGCCAGCGGCTGGCAGCCAAAGCCGTGGCGACGGTATAGCTGGACGGATGCGGCATGGCAGAATAAAGTAGAAAAGAAGAAAATTGCTGATGTCATTGAAAGAAACGCTTACAATGACCAAATGAACGAGCGACAGAAATACAGCGCTGAAACACTAGCCAAAAAGCCTCCATGGGTTGTGAAGCATAACCGGTCTTACAATTCCATCGGAACCATGTCTTCACCGGAGTACCCCGAGAAGCCATCACCAATTGCCATCAGCGAAGACCGCAGCGGTGGAAAGTCGCAAAGGAGTCGCACGCTGTCTTCCGATAGCCAGATATCGGTGGACGGCAGCGATGATCCAGATGACAGGTGCCAGTACGGATCTGCATGGTCGCATCAAGATGTCGTTACGCATTATGACGCCGATCAACAGCAGGATGCATCGCATGAGATAACGGCAGCAGCGGCTATTGAGAATCGCTTTGGAATCAAGCTCCGCTCTCGCTCGCTTCCTCGCTATCTGCATGCGATGGACAAAAGCAAGACTATTTTGGAAGATTCCGACGAAGGCCGAGCATCCGGATCCGATGAAACAAACGAACGCAATCCTTCCTCCGGCTTGAAGAAACACAACAGTTCTTCCACTTCAGAAAACAGTCTTCAAGAGTTGGACACTTCATCTTCTTCGCATTGCGTTATGGCGAGCGGCAATGGAAAGAAGCAAGGGGCATTTATCTCCAACTACTTCTCGCCGGGCTATGTCCCCGAACGGACACAATCCAGTTGGGATCTGAGCAAAACGATATCATTTTCGCCTTTTGGGTACAGACCGGAGCAAGATGGTTACGCAAGCTCATTGTCGCTGACCTCGTCCAAGGCTCTCGGCAGCACCGGACGACCCAAGACACGCTCGCACAAGGCAGCGCTGCAGTGGCAACAGCAACAGCGATCCGAGAAACCAACGGAAAGCAGACGTTTTTTAAGCACGTTCAAATCCGGGGACGTGAAAAGACTGGCAGCCAAATTTGATTCCCAGAACATCCCCGCGCTGAAATTGGGGAGAAAATTCACACCGGGGAATAAAGGGGCTTACAATTTACCACCCGCCAAAAGCGTTCCGAACGTTGCGTTGGCCGGCTTCCGAGACGAGGCTCCACCGAGACATAAGCGTCCTCCAGCTGCCAAACCCAGAGGGTCCAAGCTGCCAACATCTCAGCAGCCCATCGCTGCCCATGATGTCCCTGCCGATGAGCTGGCCAGCGCTATTGCTTTTGACCCGCACAGTAAAAGCCTGCGTAACTTAGTTCGCACTTACGAAGCCGATCACCTGGTCAGGTGGCTGTTTAGCGATCACGAAAAGATAACTGAGCATTGGCACCCCACTAACACTTCTCCTTTTGCAACAGGGCGGTTCAGAGCAGGTGCAGTGTCCAATTTGAAAGACCAGTTCGAAGAGAATGCCCGCAAGTCCACGTACGGCACGTGGAGACAGCCGCACATTCATTCCAAAAGCTCCTCCAACAACTACTCCAAGTGGCATCTTCAGAAGAATGCCACGCAGCAGCCCAAACCAATTTCGGATGATAACCAGCTGTGGGTTCTGCTGGGACCCAGCAAAAGTTCTCCAAATTTGTTGGTCGATTTAGACACATCCGATGATGCCGAGAAGTATGCGGCTTACAGCTCCACTCCGGATGGCTTGGACACCCTCAGCGATGCTTCCTATAACCCAGGCTGGGGTTGGTCAACCGGCTTCGCATGCCATGATCGCAGGAACCGGCAGCCACGCATGCCGGACATAAAGTTGTTCAGCCCAAGAAAATACCAGAAAGAGCCCTTCAACTATTCGAGGATGAGCCGCAGCGTGGAGGATTTCCGGAAAATATCCGAGAGCCCGCTAAAGGGCTTGGGAAGGCGGGACGAGACTTATTCCTGGCCAGACTACCTCCGAGCCAATTCGTCTTCCGTAACCGGAGCCGTACAAGCTAACATTGCCCGTTTCGAGAATGGGGCAGCAACTCACCACTCCCGCACCTATACCTACTCCCCGCTCATTAGCTCAACCCCTCTCCCGAGCCCTAGAATGCTATCGCCCAATACCCGCTGTCTCCAAGATAGTCCAAGACCATCCTCTCACTTGCCGAGTACGGAACGATGTCCTGTGCGGCCACCGCCTCGAAGGCATTTCATCAAGCGCAGACAAGGTCTCTGTTGTTTTATAATCCAACACCGCACTCGCATCGGCACTCACGAGCGGGACTAGCATTGCTGCTTGCGGTTGCACCGGGTTTGGCAAGAAAATGCACTACCACCCTACACTTTTGTCATGTTTACGTATATTGCACAGTTCACGTTTAACAGCACGTAACTTTAATAATTTAAGGTAAATTTGAAAGTTGGGTCTTGAGCCGTTTGAATGTTTGTGGCGTTCGCTTGTTTTACGCAAGTCCAACATCGGTGTACTCAAAAAGTTTTTGCATCGCCTTCCTCACGATTCTTACGCTGGCGGAATATATAGGTTCGCACGGCAAAACCCTATTATGTCTCCTTTATGAAACACCCAAGTTTTATAGAATGCTGATTGAGTAAACTAATGTTTATCAGTTGCCGTAAAGTATTTTCAAC
>JAQGCC010001592.1:0-22629 GCA_034698905.1 Xestoiulus laeticollis | reverse complement strand
CAAACTGTGGTCAAAGTTTGACTACAGGTTACTTGACCACAGATTTTACCAGCGTTGGTAAAACCGGCCATTAGTTGGTTTTAATGCAAATTGGTTATTTCATCCCCGGTTACTATTTAACTTTGCATTTGCACCTGAGCGAGTGACGTCATTTAAAAGGACTGATATCTAGCCTCAAGCACGCACGTGTTTTGTCGTGGCTGAAATTTATAAGCCGAATGCTGTCCCTATCGTAATAACGCTTCATTTACATCACGTGTTCAGTGGTCATATATATAAATGCTCATATAATGCGGTTATATGTTCATGCAAATGCCGAAAGATGTGGCATCAGGATTGCCTTCACTTATTTCTGGAAAGGGAAAAATAGTTTTCATCCTCTTTAAAATTGGACAGGTCACGCATTTTATCCACTTGAAGCATTTAGCATGTATTTCCAACATGACTGCTTGAGCAGTACGTTCTCAATAAAGTAAAACCTACTAAAGTGACCACTTTTCATAAATTGATTTTAGTGCACACATGTACGTTTTCCTTCATAAAAATTCTCTGTAGCCTATACATTGACCGGATTTGGCCATTTTGTGGGTTGTCAACTTTAGTATATTTAACTGTGCAACTGTGCATGTACTGTATATTATACATGTCTACTTGAAGGTAGGTAATAATTACTGATAACAAATATTTTCAGGTTTAGGTAAATTTCGCTGAAATCCTTTTTGGACGGTCCCTCTCTTTATTTTGAATGTTCTCTGTTGCAAAAACTAGACACTGGACTACATAGACTTACCTATGTAACCCTCTTATATTTGCCCTCTGGATCTACCCCTCGCCAAACGCTGAGGGTATTAGGAGCACAAAAAAGACCCTAGCCAGCAGTTTCTCTTTTGTGTTTTTACGATGGACAATGAACTTTTGCCTCCACTTTATTATATTAAAAAATATTTTCTCTCTTTTCACACGAGTTCACACGTGGGTAAAAAACGGCTAAAAATGCCAAACTTTGCCAAGCGTGCAGCCCGGTATTTTTTTATTTCGGGCAAACTTGCACAAATATACATGTAGCTCGAATAAGTTTTCCCATAACTCAGAAATTTACATCTTCAAGCAATTTCTTTTAACAGAAAGCGCCACACCAATTCAATTGTCTGTAAAAGTTGGACAAATTCTTGGCAAGTAACTTGGATAAAATGCGTGACCATGCCAAATTCAAAGAAGATGAAATATATTTTTTGGAACTAAAAATAAAAGTAATGCCATTGCATCTTCAATGCCATCTGCTGGTGGAATCTCAATGAAGCGCCGTTACGATATGACTGGGGGCATTCGGTTTTTAAATTTCAGCCACGTCAAAACACAGCGCCACACGCTTGTGGAGAGCTTTTACTCCCAAATAAGTTTTAACTTTTTGGATAAAAAACTTAAGTTCCAGTCAGGCAATAAGATGGCAGTACCTTATCTATATAAAGAAGAAAAGTATGTTTGTGTGTATGTGGTTGGGTTTGTTCAGCAAAAACTTTTGATTCAGTCACCTGATTGCTCCCAAAATTTTCACCACTACTTTCCGCAGCCAAATAACAAGATAGGGGGGTCCGCCATCCCAAAATGTTAACCCTTACCCCAAACTTTCACTCCTTCCCCATGCTCACATTTGAAATTCGCTTTTCTAAGCGCCGGTGCATTATGGGTACATCACCGATCAGCCGGCATTGGCTCAAGATATAGAAAAGTGACGCATCAACCCTACATGGAGCAAAAAACCCTTGATAACACAAAGTGCAAACCAGGATTATTTTCCCTATTTCTACTGCAAAAATCTAACTAATCGCCACTGAGCAATTTATTAGTCGCATGTAGGATTAATTCGATGACTCCACAAACATATGTTTGCATGTGGTAGCCAATGTGAAACATGTAATGCAGGATTAGTCATTGAAGGTAATGCAAACATCATATTTATAAACAGGATGATGATGATAATAATAATAATATATTATAACAAACGTTTTGCAATCACTGATAACAGTATGATAATCAATTGCTTCTATCTAGGGCTTTAGGTACAAATCAAGATTTTATGGGGAGAAATGTTCCTACTAAAAGTATGTAGCTTTTACAACAAGTTGTACTAGAACATAACTTTACACTAATCTAGAGCAGAGATGAAAATGCTCTAAGTTGCAAATGCCATATGCTAAGGTCTCAAACGCCATTGGAGGTTGCTGAATCGGAATAAAGCAAATTGTGTCGAGGACAAATTATCGGTCCTACTGACTTGAATTTGACACTTTAAACCCAATATGGTCGCATTTGGAGGAATCATATTTTGACAGTATTTTTAAACTTTTAAAGGATGCATGCTCTATTTTCCCGACTTCGTATTTGAGCTAAATCTATCCATGTTTCCTCTCATCATTTTTATTATTTTTTCTTGTAGACTAGCATCCATAAGCATCGTTTTGTCGACAAAAAAATGACAGAAATTAGCAATCCAACTAGCCCTGGCCCAGAAACCTGGTTGAATATTTTTGGGGCCAATTCGGCAACCCCATGCAGTTTCAGGTAACTCAACCTAATTGACGATACTTGCCGAAAACTACCCCACAAACCCCTTAGGAGAAACTCAAGACGAACCTCGTCCTCATCACAAATACCTGTTAACTTTCACCAAAAAACGACAATCGCGCCGCCTTTTGACCTTGTCAGAAGACTATCCCCCCCCCCTCCCCCTTGGTAGATTAAAAAGCGACTAATTACAGCTTTTTACCCCCTAGTATGAGGAAGAGGGGGGAGGGTGTCACCAAAAACCGAAATTTGATGAAATTACCTCGAAAATCGGTGACAGCCTCACTTTTCTCCCTACTTGCACAGTATGCTACTTGTACAAAGAAAACAGGATTCGGTCAACGAGCAATAAAAAGACTAGGGACGAATAATCCCTCACCGAATCACTCGTAATTATAGGGCTGGGATAGGTTTTTGGACACATTTAACTCCTCTTTCCCATTTCTATTGTGTATGTAAGCGTCCTTAGCAGTGACTGGTCCTTAGTATAATACAGATTAGTTTTGCGTCACCCTGTATTACATGTAATACTGAGCTATATGTATAGCATATCGTAGTCTTTAAGTTTCGCGTCACCCTGTACTTTTACAGTGTGTGTTAAAATTTTAAGTAATTCTTGCACTTGTACATTTCTAATCCGAAAGTGACATTGGTTTTGCACCACCCTGTACTTTTACAGGGCTAGTCAAAATGGAAATTATATTTGTGCGTTATCCTATACTTTTACAGGGTGAGTCCACATGTTTCATATCCCTGTACTATACTTGTAAGTACTTGTACATATCTACAGTGTAGTCTAAAAGTCATTATTTTTGCACCATCCTGTACTTTTAAAGGGCGAGTACACATTTCTAGTCCAAAAGTGATATTCGTTTTGCGCCACCCTATAGTTTTACAGGGCGAGTCAAAATGGAAATTATATTTGTGCGTTATCCTGTACTTTTACAGGGCGAGTCCACATGTTTCATATCCCTGTACCAAGTACTTGTACATATCTACAGTGTAGTCTAAGTCATTAGTTTTGCAACACCCTGTACTTTTACAGGGCGAGCTCACATTTTTACATCTACCTGCACTTGTACATTTTTAGTCCAAAGGTGATATCTGCATCATCCTGTACTTTTACAGGGTGTCCTTGCAGTATTAGCATCTCAAACCGAAAGTCAATGAAATGTAATAAAGATTAAAAATTTAAGCACCACGAAATTTGTGTATAAAAATACAGTCGTGACATTTACGCCAGCCAATGGGCATCATGTGTCACTATGTTTAGCCGACAACATTGGAATTCCCACATGATGTTTCACAACAGCTCCTCGACACTTCCATAGAGACTGACAGAGATTGAAATGCGTGTCTAAATCGCCAAATCCCAATTTGGGGCACCGGCCTGCACCACATGGCGAAACTAATTATCTCTCACACTATATTTATTATTAAAAACGAGGGAAAAAAAAAACCAAGTCAGCTAGACAAGAAGAATAACTAAAGGCGAACAAGCCTTTTTCTTCTCAACTTTTTAATCATATTCTTCACCTAGGCCTAACTCGCGTAGCACCATCATCATGTTTTTATAATATACATGTATATATTTTTTTTTTCATCACGTTTCTTTCATGTTTTTTTCTCCCATCGCATATTACATTTTTTTAAAAAGTGATGTTCCGCTCATTAGTCATTGTGCTCATACTCTTTTATTTACTTCAGCTGTGGTTTTAAAAGCAATTTTGCAATGTTGGAGATAGCGGTAACATTTTCTTTGGTGGTCCACGGTCTACCCCAAAATGGACCGTGCAATTTGCTTGGTCATCATATGTACAGGTTTGCAAAATATGCTTATGGGGGATAAGATAACCTTATTACATTCGAAAATGTTAACTATATTCCACTTGAGTTATTTTGATTTCTACATTAAATATCTATGCAGTTTTTTACACAAAAGAGCTATTCAAAAGTTTAATACTACAATGGGGAAATGACATTGGCCTAAATTTCATTGCGATTCATTTTTCTGACAGTTATTATGCTTACCACAAGCATAAAAAATTGGAGTGAAACCTATTCCAGTACACCAAAAACCATTATATGCCTGTATACAATGTACGACAACTGACATTTTCAAATTTGGCCACCTGATGACCTTAGTTAAATAATCAAATTCAATTTTTAAATTCCCCGCCAAAAAAGTAAAATCCAAAATGGCTGCCATGACGTCACTAATCATACATGTACGACTAAGCATGAGCTCATAACTCAGCTCAGTTGCCAAAAATGAAAAAAAAAATATGGTGTTTTGTGCAAGATTAAAAAAAAAAACGAATAGACCTACATCACCTAATAAAATATCTAACTGGTTAGCAGTACCTAGGAACCACAAAGTTAAATATCAATCCATTACATAATACAAAAATAGCTAAATGCCAGAATGAAGTGTTTGGAGATGACTATTGACGTCATGCAACATCAGCCAATCAAAGAGCGTTTGATCTTGTGGAAATTGAAAACTGAAATTCATTGCACTTTTGGCAAGTTTGTTTCAAATATTATCTGGCATTTCATTATGAACTACATGTATAATTGTGGACACTATTGTAGATGCCCATATATAACTTAAATGTGCAAATATGGACGCAACATAAATTCGACCTGTGTGCAGATGGGCACAAACTGGACAATACAATTAAGACAAACATATATATACATGTACAAATATAGATTGAAATGCCAAATGTAGGCATGAGTGTCACATTTCTGTCATGTTCATATTCGTCCAATTCTGACATGTTAATATTTGATATCTCCCATAATTATCTATATGAATAGTATGTGTCATACATGGATATAATTTTTCGTCCAATATGAAACTAGAACGGATCCTGTGGAATTCGCAGTTGTTTATATGAAAATAAATGATACGCTATACAGAAATTTAAGCTACATTGTACATGTACATGTATTTGTGCAATGCTAAAGTCAAGGAATAAAAATACATGTACATGTATACACAATTCGAAACTTAATACGTATTTTGGTGCCATCTTTTTAACAGGTCAAACTTGACCAAAGATCGGGCAATGTATGTAATTGGCATTGACCAAAACATTATTCTGGTACATGATTTTAGCATGAAAACACCAAATTTCGGAAGACCACGCAAACCATATCACTGAGAAATGGGCTAGAGCCATAAAAGGCAATCGAGGCGTGGGGGCAAAAAAATATAAAAAATGCCAGGAGGGGATACGAAAAAAAGGGGCCAATTGTAGCAAAAACATCAGTGTTAAGTGCTTATACAAAAAAAAAGTCATGTTGTTTCTGTCGTTAAAACACTCGTGTGGTGAAAGCCCACACTCTTGTGACAATTGTCTCCGCCAAACCAACGCTGATTGATCTGGACATTAAAAAAGCAGACACTGAATACCACTTCTCATAATGATAACGATGGCTGAATTTGTAAACGTTGTCATTGAAAACCAAGCTTGTGGGAAGAAATAAATCAGCCCTGGTTTAAAACTGCCTATGACACACCCCTGAATTAATCCTTAGTTCACATATAAAGTGAAAAATTTCTGAAAAAACTCAGTCACGACTTCCATATCGTCTTTCTCGAAATAAAATCGGGCATAATTCATGATAAGATTAATGTGGATAAAATCCGTGACCTCGCCAAATTTAAAGAGGACAATGATTTTTTGCAATTCAACCAGAAACAAAAGGGAAAGCAATGGCATTTCAAATTTTCAATGAAGCGCCGTTGCGACATGACCACTCAACACGTGATCTAAATGAACGCAGTAAGGAAAGATGAATGGGGCATTCAGCTTCTACAATTCAGCCTTGACTAATCGCATGATTGAGGATCCGCTAAAATGGTGTCACACCCGCATAAACACATGAAAACAATTTGACCGATTTTTATTTTACCCAGAGAGAATGAATTGATTAGAGTGGGACTTAAGTTTATTCAAATTTTATTTGAACAACGTCAGCAAGTGATAATTTGTCAGTGTTATCTAGTGCATGTACATCCTATTGGAAACTAATTTGTTGTCAGGATCCGTGTTTAGAAAAAGCGCAGGGAGACTCAAAATACAATTAGTAATTCGGAGAACAGGAAGCAATATTTTCTCCAGCACTACTATTAAAGAGCAATTCGCGAAGAAATAATAAAGTCCTTAAACATCCTCTACTTTTAAGCTGTTCTTAAGTGGGAAGGATCTTTTTAAAAATAATTTTAAAAGAGGTTTTGTATTTCCTGCAATGAAGCAAAACTGACAATTTATGAACTACATGTTTATTAGTTGTGAGAAACACTATCAGCATTTAATTGTTCTTATGTGTACTGCTAATGGGTTATGGGTTACCCATAAATGAAATCCAAATGATATGAAATTTAAAAATATGACAATTTAGCCCAGGCCACACTAGGCTGGAAACGCGCGTTTGGAAAGTCTCAAACAGGGCATCGAATTTAATTTAAATTCTAGAATTATAAAATTTGCACATTGATATCTCGTGTGAAAATTCTTTTTTAATTTAAGCCTTGTTTGAGGCTAGCCAAACGCGCGTTTCCAGCCTAGTGTGGCCAGGGGCTTAATATGCTTATCAAATTCTTGTCTCATTACTCAAAGATTTTATGAAACACAATTTTTAAGACAAACAACACATGTACTATCAAAACAGTTTTTTCCTTGTCATATACAAATTAAAAATCATAACTAAATAATTCAGTTTTTATTAGTAAGTTAGCGAATATTCATATCATTACATAGTAGTAAAACTATTAGATTTTATCTTTGTTTTATGTAAAATTATGTTAAAATGGAAATTTCCAAGTATTTCCAACTTCAATGACTATACCAAGTAAAACTACTAGATTTTATCTTCAATATGTTAAAATGGGAATTTCTAAGTATTTCCAACTTCCCTGACTATTTAAAGTATTTCCAACTTCCTCGACTATTCAAAGTATTTCCAACTTCCTTGACCATATCAGGTCTATCCAACTATCCCCTGCCAACTCCAGGTTTTCAAAATCTGGGGGTGATCAGAGTCTTCTGCCCCTAACCCTGTCCTCCTCTTGCCCTTATTATACATACTTTTATATAGAGAAAAAAATATTTAAATAACTCCCACGCAAGTGAACTTCTCAACTTGGCAGTTGTGCAGTTAACCGCTCATCTGCCAAACACATTCACACATCTCCTGCTGATGTATGAACGCCTTTGTAAAATTCATCTTAGCACCGGGTTACGCACTGCCAAATTTCCCTCAAAAAAGATCAAAGGCGACGTACACGAGTAATTACAAAAGTAGTTAATTGATCGAGTGTTGATCAATTAACGAGTCATTATACTTCATGTATTTTGCAGAAAGAGTTCCTCATTTGGTCAATTATGAACTCGGCCACAATAAACAACAATTAAATAGTTGGCAAATGCTCGACTGATATTCCCGAGCAGGTATACTGGAAAGGGGTTAAATGAGTCGAAATTAAAAAAAAATTTAAAAAACCTGTCCATTATTACCGAGGTGCGATTTACAATCTCATCTTATCAAGGAAGTAAACCTTGGCCGTAATAAATGCATGGCCATCGGGGATGGTATAAAATTGCAATTTAATCACGTTGCAGATGAATCAAGACACGAAAACGAGTGGTTACGTAACCGTCATGGCCTGACTGGCTGACCAACAAGAGGCTGGACAACTGTTGGCTAGGAAGCGAGAGCTCCTAAGGGGGTCCACGGATAGCATGTCTTAGGAAGTTCGGATGATGTATTACCACAACCGCAAATTACATACTGGCCTTTTAATTCGTGAGTCATACGTGCAAATGAAATTATGCAAAACGGGTTCGAAAATTGAAAATCCATCTCACCGTGTCAATGACTGTGTTCGGGTCTCGCCCGCACCAGTCCACGTTTCAGACTTTCTGCAAGAGATTATCGAGGAAGATGGAAGACAGAAGTTTAGTGTAAATTCAGGTTTTCCGGATGTGCCAGTCTGAAATGTGTTCCGGTATTCCGATGCAAAACTGTCATATAGAACGATGGCAATCCCATTTCTTGATCAGTGCAGAAATGTATCTTCGGCTCTGATGAGGCCAAACATTTTCATTAATATTTACTATGTTTGGCTTAAACTTAGTACTTGAAAACTACTCGGAAGAGGACCGACGTCCGAAGTTAAAATGGTCGTAAAGATAATATATATGGAAAGAAATATAAAACTTATTAGCCGACCTAATTAGTAGTTGAAAGGAAATTTGATGGTAGCCTATGGCACATTGTTTTGGTTAGCATTTTCTCTATATTCTATCCCAATTTACAACATAAGTTTGACATCACGACTTCCATGATTTATAAGGCCGGACGCAGACTGCAACATACAAGCATCCGCAAACGAAACTTTTTAATTTAATCCCTCAATGGCGAACACTAGAAGCGCATTAATGGTTGCCTTTCACTTTGAGTGGCCGATATCAGTGTTTCTCAATGCTTTATGACTAGTAGTTTGTAACAAACAAATAAAAATTTTTAAACAAATGGAATTATCCCATAAGCGATTAGCGCATGCTAAGGGTTCCCAAATACATGTACATGTATTTTTTTTAAAATCCAACCATAATTTGGAAGGAAAAGTTTCAATTTGTTCAAATAATGTTTCGCTTTGTTTGCCAGCAAACAGCAAACATTTTCTCGTCCCAAACAATGTTTCGTTCGTGGATGTTTGCTTGCGGCATTGTCACACAACAATATTTGTCGCCACGACACGCCTCAAATAGGGCTCCACGAGATAGGCACATGTCATTTTTTATAAATTCATGGAATTGCTATCTTTTGGGAAAATGTCGCAGCGACAAATATTGCTCCGTGTTAAAGGGCCCTAGTTCTGATTTTAGAAAAATATGCAAGTTCTGGAGTTAGTTAACATGACATAAGACTGCTAATCCAAAGCTAGATTACAATTTTACAATGAATTTATGTTTCGCAATCCATTGAAACGTTCAGCAAAGCTATTTTGACGAGATTTCACACGCAAGAACAAAACCACACAATTATCCATCTTATTTTTAACAACCAATCAATAATCAATTTTTATTACATGCAAATATCTATACAATTTTTATGACTATTTCGTTTTTGGTGCACTAGTTCTCTCGTGCTATCCTTTCATTCTCTTCTAAGATAGACCAATTGGGAGACGGAGTATCCAGCGCGAGCCAGTTGAAGTCGTCTATGGCCTTCCAATTGTTTGAGTCGGGATCCATGGCAGCGAGCTCAAAATGCAAACCGAGATTTTCGTATTTCCAATTGTAGGGGGCGAACCGTAGCTCTTTGCTGTCTTCTATGATCGCTCGACTCGTGATGTGGGTGTAGAAATCACTTCTGGAAGTGGAGTGAATGCGAAGCTGCTGACAAGCCAAGCTGAACGTTACCCCGTGGCAATCATCCACAAACACCGAGGTCAACACGGGTCCGACCATAACGGTGCAATCGCTTAATCCTCTGATGTGCACCGTGCTCGGAGTGCCGCAGATTCTCACCGTGCAGCCTTTCAAATGGTGAAGCTCCACATCTTTGGAACGAACTTCCTCGGCAAACATCGAAACTTCCTCTCCCGTTCTGTTTGCAAATCCGCATCTATCCGTCACCGCAAGCAAAGCGAACGCCTTATCAGTTTCGTCTTTTCCCTTGGTTTCAATGACGGCAGCTTTTTTGTCGGTTTCCTTTTTACGTGTCTTGAAGGCAAACTTCTTCTTGGGAAGAAACTTATCCTGAGCTTCGTTGAGTGAATCCTGAAGATAGCTCAGGGTGGCGTTGGTCGTACGTTTTTCGTAAGTGCTAAAGAAAATCTGTGAATCCGCCACTAATTTGTGTAGCGATTGAAGCGCCTGCGAAGCCTTATCTAAATGTTTCACCAGGGCTGCTTTATCCGAGGCCAGTTCTGGGCATTTCTGCAGCTGGGAAATTATGTCCAATTTCGTGCGCTGAAATTCGATTTCGAAATGCTCGGCCTGTTCTCGGTCCGCAGCCTTTATTTCCTTTTCGGCCCGGGCCTTTTCGTTCTTTACAAGTCTCTCTTCCTCCCGTTTTCTCAGCCGTTCCGAAATTATCTCCAGTTTATCCTCATGGCCCACAATCCCATCAACCCCGAACTCCATTATTTCCGGATTACCTTTATCTTTAAATTAAGAGAACATGTTGTAGAACGGGATCTTTTTTCACAAAACACTAACGAGAAGCAGCCGCTTGTCTTTCCAGACCATTTCACACATGCACCACTACGGCATCCACACCACAATCAAGCCCAGCAAAAGCAAGAAAATTAAACAGGAAAAACTCCTGCTGGTTACATGCTGACAACCCTGTAAATGCTACCGCTACCATGCAAACAAAATGCGATTGTCCAAAGCTCGAATTTATGAAATTGGAATTTTCAATCCCAAGATATCAGATGTATGTAAAACTGAACCTCGTGCAGAAGTACGAGTTTTAGGCACAGTACCAATCGTGCACAAACAAATGCTGGGCAAACCCATAAGCAAGATAACGTAAAGCATATTGTATGAATTGTGTCTAGTTATAGCAAACGCATTAGCATATGATTACATTACTTGTGACTGATACAAAACTACAGGCATTATTCAACACTTTAGAAACCAAGCACCAAGCATGTACTCTTTGCAAGCGGGCTACTAGAAGCAATGTAGCCATAAAAATTAAAAGTATCGCATCCTACCTTTTTTCTCTTTTGAACTG
Source organism: Xestoiulus laeticollis (assembly GCA_034698905.1). NCBI lineage: Eukaryota > Metazoa > Arthropoda > Diplopoda > Julida > Julidae > Xestoiulus > Xestoiulus laeticollis. The sequence continues at coordinate 11,301 of JAQGCC010001592.1, read as the reverse complement.
ATGTATGCTGAGCATTCTGGTAAACGAAGATCAATTGTTAACTCCCCAATGCTTGTAATCTTGTCTGCGGATATTATCGTCTCCCATAATTTCTCCTGTCTTGTAATACACTATGAAAAGATAAGTGAAAACTCTTGAAGTAATACATTCAAACACTCAAAAACATTTGTTTTAAGCCGAAATCCGATGGTTCTTACCTTCCAGTATCTTAGGATGTTTCACATACAATTCATGCCGATAATCTGTTTTAATTAACAAAACATTTTATCAGGAATAATTTCAACCATTTTTAGACGTATAATAAAGCTGAATTGAGTTTTATGTACAGTATAAGTAAGCTTATATGTATACAGAAATCTGTTTATATTATTTAAGATTAACCAAAGCATGTGTATACATGTACCCATGGGTGTGCATAGTCATCCATAAAGCTTAACCTGTAAATAGCACTACACCTCTGAATAGAAAACTTAAAGAGTAAAAACCGAGTAGTCATGGAATAGCATGGCCTTGAAATGCAGCATTTCGATTGGGCAACCGGAATGCTGCATTTCAGTCTATGCTCCACACTGATCTTACCCTTACGGTTTGTGCTATTCACAGGTTTCACTGCAGCCTACCCTCCTTTTGCTTTCCCTCAACCTCAAAAACTAGACAAACTTATACAAGATGAAGCTGGCACCCCACTGACACTCATCCAGGGCTGAACAGTAACAAATTAAGTGACACGTCCTTCTTGCCATTTTCTCATGGGTCACAGATCCAACACAAGACCTATGGGAATTTTTCGAAAGGACGAAATTGCTAATAAAGTCGCGGGTCTTTCGGATGAGTTTAAACCAAGGTACAGTATAGACCCCCTCTTGCTCTCTGCATGTTAAAGACAACTCGTAAAGGGCTGAAAGTCCCCCCCCCACCTTGTATGCAAAATTTCCAGGTAGGTAATGGCTGTCCATTTTCTGGCGTTGGTAAAACCTCTTGCACAGAAATATATCATCGTTAGAAATCAACGAACAAACTCAACTATAGCCAGGCTAGAACCGGTTCAAGCAAAAATCTTATAGCCTACTCAAAAATGATACTCACCCTGATTGCGGTTGATTTTGTGCCAATAGAAATAGCTGACACCAAACAACACAACTTCAGCAAGGAAAAGTCCCTTGAATATAGTGCGAAGAAGTCCACCACTAGCGCTTTTTGGATGCTTGAGCAGCATTGGTTTTTATAAGACCCCACTACCTAGAACCTAAAATAAAAAGGAAAAATATTATGCATTTTGACATACTAAGATGACGAAAACTTATTTCTTCTACACTTGGCAACAACCGGTACATTTACAAATAGGAAAAAAAGTTTAGCGGCACTTTTCAATGACCTTTTATAGCCCTAAAATGGCACCTGTACATGTAATATATAGCAACTCAACTATTGATTTTCAATCGGTAGTAGGCTTTAAAAACAAACAGTTCGCATTGCCAAAGTGCAACGCTTGAAAATAATTATATGAACCGAAATTTAATAACTTTCAAACCAGCCAAATAAAATATAATCAAACAAATTTCGGATAACTCACACAAAAATTCCAAACGGTTCGAGCTCCAGATAACGTCTAATCTGTATGAATTTGTAAGCCCAAATGCAATTGGTTGAAAAATTCGTAACAGCCAATAGAAACGAGTCTCTTTTACAGTCAATTACGTCACGACTTGAGTATGCAAACTAATATAGTGATGCCAAAAGGGGGATATTAAAGCGCCATATTGAAACACTTCAGATTGTTCCGTGGCACATCCAATTACATTTACACGTATGCAAAACAGAAAGAAAACATTTCTCTGACTTTTCCAATATTTAAAATAATTTTTCATGACCAGCCTTTATGAAAAATGATAACATTTTTAGAATATAACAATATACCTAACAACTCGTTGTCTTATTGCGCACAGGTGACATTCTGTGGGCGACTCGCAGAGAGGGGCACACGGGGCAATTCAAGGTGTCCGTCCCAAGTTCTCTGTATTTAGAGTGGCTCAGGCTCTAGTATATTTTAAACATGGCGAGTGAGAAAATGTTAAAATCTGTTACAACAAGCACGACAACAGGCGGCTCCCCTTTAATGGCAAACGGTATTTCGGTACCTAGAAACACCGGCAATCCCATGAGGTATGTCGACCAGAAAAAATACGCCATTCCCGACGTCGCCATAAATTTGGGAGCCAGGACAAGCATGGGTAACGAAGGGACAGTTGCGAAAGGTCAGTGTGGCCATTTCAAGTAAAGTCAATGCACTAGATTTAAAACAATAAGCTCATTGGGAAACACCCAAAACACCAATGTATGGAAAAATAACATTTTCATTAAATTCAAAAATAAATTCATTGTTTGATATGTTCAAACTTGTAATTGTAGCTTAATTATGTACCAAGTGCCACATTGGGATTTTAAATGCCACATGTACCTTGCTTATGCCATATCTTAACTGTATGATATCAGACAGAAGTATCCAAACACTGCCTGTGGTCCTAACTTTCACCAGTTTGTGTGCTCATGGTCACCTGTAGAGGAACGAGCTTCTTTTGGCATTTGACTAAAGTTAATCAGGATCGAGATCCCATAATAGTCAGCAATAAATAATATTGCATTCCCACGTGAGGAGATGAGAAAACCAGTCATGCATATCATATGATTCACGGTGTCTTTGCATCAACAAGATTAGGGATGTTTAAGTTCATATCTGTAGTTTTTAGATTTTGAATACAGGAAACTTTTAAAAGCAAGAGCACGATACCTAACGTTTGAGGGTTTATTACGCCCACTTTTTAAGATTTGACACTTGTGGAGCATCATTCAAAATTGTATCTTTCATGCACCTTAACCAACTCACAGTTAAAAGATTGCCGGTTAATCGAAGCTTCACTGCACTTATTCGTGACTATTGCTTGCAAAAATGGGAAAGGTTCACCGTGTAGATATGACAGATTAAACCTAGCAATTCTAAGTCAATGTTCACATATGTCTTCTTACCAGATTTGAGACAAAGGGTTCCTGGCACATCGTGGAAAGATCATCGCGTATCCGTAAGTTCTATCATTGCATTTCGCTGGTCAAAGATTCTTCTCCTGCAAAATACAATAAAAACTTAACTTTACAGAGCATCATAACTTCGTTCAAAAAACCAAATTTCACAGCAATTTCAAAGATATTCAGGGAGCTGCGGCAGGTTTTCAGCGATAAACGGGTATGCCATTTCTTACTCGTTTCAAACCGAATCATGATCGATGCACTTGTAAACACGCAAAACTTTTATTTATTGCAGGCCAAACGGATTCTAGTGATTATATGTTTCGTCATTTTCAGCATGTCTTGCTTTTTTTCAATATGTGCCAATTCCAAGAGCATGGGTAATTAAACAAATAACATGCTACTGCAATAACTTTGTTCAAAGTTTTTAGTTTTGCTCCTTTTGTCATTTCAGCCTTAAGCGCGTACACATATATATCAATTCTTGACCTAACAGTGTAAGTTTTCGTTAATGTTGAATACTGGACAAATTGTCTTCTAGTTTTTTTAACCTCGTAATTATTCTAGCCTACTGACGTGTCTATTAAGCATTTGGGTTGAGCAACAAAGACCAAATTCATCTTTCACTTTCGGGCAAGTTTTTCTATTAATACTGTTACATGTTCTGCTAGTTCAGTATTAATATTTCAATTGTTTTCAGGTATGGAAGGTTTGAAGTGTTAGCAGTTTTTTCCTGCACTGTTTTAGCCCTTATAGGAGCTGTTGTTGTATTTAAAGAAAGGTTAGTTTCTGGCCAAACTCGTAAAATGACAATAGTAACGCAATTGCCGTTCACGAGAACACAGGAATGTCTTTTCCAATACTTATATCGACGACTGTTTTTTGTTTTCAGCATAGACACATTGGTGTTACGGGGTCAACACGTCGTAGAAGAGTATGTATATTACTTTAACGAAACTGCGCGCATCATTCTCCGCAAAGACTCATTTTCTTTCTTTTTTGCATTCAGAAGCAAAATTTTACTCGGCACCGGTGGCGTGCTACTTTACCGCCTCATAGTAATCCATTGCACAGACAGCAAAGCATGGAATCACGTGTTTTTTGCATCGAAATCGAGCTGGTTGCAGCGGCACGCCGCAGAATTTTGCGAAAAGTATGATAAACAAACTCGTTTATAGAAACCCGCACGTCACTAACTATTTTACTTTCATTTCAGCATCTGCCACCTTCTCCCCAGCCTGAGTAGATTTCTCTTACCTCGACTCAATCCTTTCGTGCTAATGGCCCATCTCGGAGCCATCGTTCTTGCCTTGGCCCAGTTCCTCATGCAGTTGAAGTGAGTGCGACAAAATTGTACGCATAGTTTGTGGCTCGATTAAATTTCAATCGCCTTTGTTTACGATGCAGGGGTTACTACACCGTCGACACCATCGCTGCGCTTTGCATCGCCTTGCTGGTGTGGATAACTATGTTTCCGATGTGCATGTACACCGGGCTTATTTTGCTACAGGTCAGCTTTCGAAATCTAGAAAACGAAAGAATAATGCCATCGTTTTTTTTTACGCAACTTCATTGTGGCTTTCTCTAACGTTAGACTACTCCCGCCCATATCATAACCCAACTCGACAAATGCCTCCGCGAAGCTACTACCTTGGACGGCGTCCTAGAATTCCGCAACGAGCATTTCTGGACGTTATCCTTCGGCATACTGGTATGGCTCCGGCTTTTTTTTTGTCAATTCAATTCAGTACCCTACCATCAGTGAGTGAATAGCTGGGCCCTGTTCCACAAAAAGTGTTGAAATTACTTGTAAACTCCACTAATATAAAATGTTGTGTTCCATGAAACTTTGACTTGTAACTTGTAATTATTACTCCACACATTAAAAGTACATATTAGTTCATTTTACAAGTGCTTGCACCAACTTTGTGGAACACTATTTTATTACTCCATATAATTACTAATAACTAGTAATTTATTGGTGGTGTAGTTTTGTGGAACAGGGTCCTGGTAGGGAGGTGCAATCCATCAACCCAATTTATTCGGCAGTACCGGATTAGGGTGGACACCTACATCATCGTAAAATTGAATTGCTCGGCTATTTTCCTTGCTTGACATTTCCAATTATCTTTTCAGGCTGGGTCCATTCACGTGAGGGTGCGCCGGGATGCCAACGAACAGTTGGTGTTGAGCCATTTAACTAATCAGTTGTCATCTTTGGTGCCGGTACTCACCATTCAAGTGTTCAAAGACGACTGGACCCGCAGCAGCGCTGCCACACTCCAGCTGCTAAACGACTCTGCCCGTGTGGCGTCTTTCAACTCCGCAACACCTTCTTCGACCACATCATATCGCGTAACACCTCTGACAGGTCAGCTCCACAACATGACACCGATTCCCAGCATCAACCCTTGGAACGGAAGCGACTCCAGAGCATCGTTGCCGAATCTCGCCGCACAGCCAACTGTCAAATCACCTCAGTATACGGATGCCTATGCCGGCGGGAAATCCATGGCACAATCTGGCACGACAGAATCGGTCTCCATTAAATGAATTTGCCTAAAACAAAACTCCTTTATATTTACAAACGACTATCCGGCAAAGACGTTCTATGAATGACGAAGCGCCATCTGCATTTTACCAGTTATTAACCAGGACTTTAACCGTTTGACAAGTTTATTTTTTCGGAGAATGGTTATAAATATACAATTCGGCCTCTTGAGGGATGAAACGTAAAATTAGAATTTTGTTATATTTTTTAAAGAAAATGCAACAGAAAATCTAAGAGGACCACCTGCCAATTTCAACGCGACAAGGAACGCAAGTAATTCAAGGATTGCTGGCCGTCGAAAGTGCACAGCTTTGCGTATTCGTCACGGTGCTGACGGAATTCATGAATAAAATTGTATTGCTGTAAAGATGGAAAATTATATAAGTTTTTCGCAAAATAAAGTATTTCGTGTATAAAATAACAGTTTACCCTTATTCCAAAAAAAAAAAAAAGATGTACCCTGACTGTTTGTATGGCACCTGGTCCCCTCAATTGACGCATCTGCAAGATAACCTCATCGGGTGATAAATTATCGTCAAGTTGCAGCAAAAGGCATGCAGCAACTGAAGGCAGAAACTTTGTTACTTTATTTCAACGAGCAGAGATTAATTAAAGAATTATTTACTGACCCAGACAAGCTCTTCCCAATCCTCCGACGCAGCTAGGAAATAATGCGAAACAGTTAGAAGGTGTCTACTTTTGGGATAAGAAACGCTAATTTTTTTTAAAAAAATTAGAATTCTTGTGTGAATGCAGAAGATTCTTACTGAATTAAAATCTTCGATCCCGTCTGTGCAATAAGTTGCATTTCCTTGAGAATATGCAGCAAATCATCCATAGCCGGAGCAGTGCCATCATCAAAAGGCCAGTGATGAAGTACGATGCCAGCTTCGACATAGGAGGCAAGCAGTGTCGGAGTTCGGTATTTGGTCAATTCTCCTCTCGTGCAGAGAACAAAAACATCTTCGACAGCGGCACTTTTTACTTGAGCCATATCCTCCTCTAAATTTCTCCATATTGCTCTAAATCTGCATCCTACACAAGCAAAAGCAACTCTGTGTCGACAATTGTGCAACAATTTAGGGAAAACGTCGCTGAGCAAAGAAGGTTTGAGGAACTACCCGGTTACCATCTATTTGTGGAAAAAATTCCATGTTGAACATATCGCTTGCGGCATAGTTTCGGACGATTTTGTCTAACAGAACCTACCCTTGCCTATTTATATTAACTGGAATATAGAATGTATTGGCTGGATCATTGATCAATAACTAATTTGATTATAAATTAGGCTGAACTAGCCTAATAGTGTCTAGAGATTTTATTCTATACAAGAAAAGAATTGGATATTTCTAAGATCCTATTGTCAACGATAGAAACCAACGGGCCATATTTAGTACAATAAAAACCATAGATCTCTTGGTTTGTTAATCAGGAAATGGATTCATATTCAACTCAAGCAGGTGTGAAGCTACCATGTAATAAGTGCATGTACAGTGGTGCGTATATAACTGTCAGATTGTCGTAAACATGTCTAGAAATCAAATTTACCAGGAAGAGACGTGATACCGATAGAAGACGAGTACGTTTGGCTAGAAGGAAGCGAAAACCTTCAGAAAAAAAAATCAAAGATAAATATTAGAATGCCAGTCGATAGATATTTTATTCTACATTACAGAAGCATGACAGAACTCGGAACATTTTTATGGTCACTTATAATGGCGATTCATTTCTACGCACCAATTTATTTGCAGCTTCGTTGGCGAAGAAGTGCCTTCGTCATCCGAAGAATCAAATTCACGATTATTCATTGAGAGAGGAAGACAAATGACGTTTTAAAACGACGATAAAATCAATGAAAATGAAATTAATGAATCGATTTCACAACACTCGACTGCTACACCGGCTTTTCAAAATCATGCGGATATTCGTCCCATTGGCTGACCTAGAGACGCATAGTCCACAATTTTGCAAAGGCGCTTTTGCTAAAGAAAGAGCAATGGTTATCAATTCATTGTGTTTAGGCGCCAAATTTAAACATTTTAAAAATAGACAAATAAATTGTCTTCGAAAAATTCTCTATTTTATCCTCATTCGGATGAATTCATATACACGGAGGCGCAGAGCAGGCTCCTAAACATTTGAATTGCTATAGCAGGAATGCTGTTTTATAATTACCCCCGTTGCAGTATAAAATCCACTGAGCTACAAAGAAATTTGTCCGCGATTTTTATTTCGTCTAAGACAAGTTAGAATGTTTCGGGATACCAGTGATGGAATTCAGAATTTGAAACAAAAGTTGATTTAGTAGCTTTTGATTGAAACCAGGTCCGTTTTTCATTTTGTCTTAGGAAATAAAAATTAAACTAATTCATGGTATGATTCGAAATGCGTATAAATGGATAGAATGCATGACCTCTCCAATATAAAAATGTTTGCAAATTTCAAACTATAAATAAAAGCGAAGCCAATGAAATGCCGTTACGAATATGTCTTATTTTCAGTTATTGTCAATTTTGTCTTAGACGAATTAAAAACCAGGACAAATTCCTGGTAAGATAGATATGTGCCAAGTGCATTAAATGCGTGACCATGGTGACCTAGCCAAATTTAAAAAAGTTAACACAGATTTGTGCAAATCAGAGATAAAATTAAGTTAAGGCAATGCATCCGTACTATTCCACTTTCTGGAGGTATTTAATCGAAGCGCCATTACAATATAGCCACTGAACACGTGACGCTATACAAAGTAAAAGTGCCGTTATGATATGATGGGGCATTCGGCTCCTGAATTTCAGCTACGTCAAAACACATCGACATGCTTGAGCATAGATATTTATTTTTATGGGACATTTTAGTTGTGATATAAAATATCGTGTGGTATATACCGAAAATTCGTAAAATGTTGGGAGAACTGTAGGGTTCAGAATATAATTGGTGTAAAAACGGTTTTTCCAAGGTAAATTTTATGGAGTCATAGGACCAAATTGACAACACCATAAAACCTCATTCCAGTCCAGTACATTTTTCTCGCTTTATTTTTGTGAGAAATATAAGAAAATATTGAACCAAATTCCTGTAAAAGAAGTCATTTGGTTTTAAGTATAGCTGATACCATCGTTTGCATTGTCTATATATCAGCAATGACCCAAATGGACAGGTACTGTAGGTCATAAATCACAAAGTAATGACTGCTTACTCTACCGGCTGTCTCAAGTACATTCCAAATTTTTATTTCTGTTCAGCGGGTATTTAGGCCTCTCTCTACTACCTGAGAGTTGTAGAGTGGATAAAAATGCCATTGTTGCTGATGAAGCACCTTTGATTGGCCATTCATGAAACCCGCAAGGATGAATGCCCTTCCCAATTCTTAACGGTCACTCTTTGGACGCTTTTCAAAGTGGACCTTGACGTTGGCTGACCATGTTGATTGTTGTGGTGAGACCAAGTACAACGTCCTGGATCGATTCATCCAAAGACCCAAGAAACATAGAAATCCCTGAAAAGAATTGCTTGTCCAGTAAATTTTCTGGAAATAAGCTTATTCAAGTCAATATTTCAGGGATTTCAAGACTTTTCCCTTAAATTTCCAAGGACCCCCTCTTTGCACCTACGAATTGCCAAAGTATACCAAACTGTATATTATGCAAAAAATTCCATTCCGGTGTTCTACCGGTGTTATAGAACGGGTAAATGTAGTAGCATTTGTTTGAATAAAAATACAAAATTTACATATTGTATAGTATAACTTACACATGTACAACCAAACTTCATACCATGTAATACAGTCGAATTTTGGGCCATATATAAAATTCCATTATCAGAAAATCATGAACTTTTGGAAAACATTTTAAAGAATATAGAACGAAATTCCTTATAAAAAGGGAAATTTTATAACTGGAGAAAGTATGAATATTAAATTTATTTAATGAAAACATAAAATATTAAGGTAGTAATACAAAACCTATACTAATAGAATTTAAAAAATAATATTTTTATATACATGTAAGTTGCTCGATCCCCATTAACAGGAATTCCTTGATGGGACAAGAAATTCTAGCATAATTCTCTACTCTTTGGAGGTGATAAAATTCAAGTACATTTTCAAACTACCCAAAGTGAAAAATCTGAAATGGTCCCATAAAGAAAAACATGAGACAATTACACTGAGTGAGACTATATGAGACAATAAGCAATAGGAACAATTGAGATTCTAATATCAAAGGGATTCTATATAGGACTATGGCATGATTTTAAGTCTATTATGAGAACCCACTAATTAGAGCATACTCGACAAGATTTAAAAATTTTCAATTGGGATAACAATGGGATGTTCCCTAGTCTAATAAGCAATGGGGTCTTATATACAATTGGATTTTTCCCTAGGGACTGTATACACCCTGCCTGAGTAACATTGACCCTAAACTCCTAAAGCCGTTTAAATCTCTTTAGATTAAAAAAATAATTCAAATGTTAACAGTCGAAAATTACAGGTTACTAAATGGTAGTTAGGAATGCAGCATATAGTCCTCCTCCACCTAGGCATCAACCCATCCACCCTGAAGGTCTTGGTTCAAGAAGGGCGAGAAAAGGGCCCCACTGTCCCACTTCAGGGATAACAAACAAAAAAAACTCAACAAACAAGTACATAAACACAGAGAAAACGGGGAAAATGTCTAAAAAAATAAAAAAAAACAGCCGTTGAAGTGAGACTGCAGGCCGCCACTTAAAACACACAAGGAGAAAACACGTGGGAAACAATCGTCCCATTTCAGGGTGAAAAGGAAAAAAAAAAAGAATAAAATCATGTAAATCGGCCAGGTGTGCAGTCAAAAACGCGTTCCGTATACAAACGGCATGAATTTCTTATCCCCTCTTCCAAAAACCACCTGAATAATTAAAAGGGGACTGGACATTGGTGAGGGTGGAATTTTTGTAGACATGATGAAGATATCTACGCAAGAAGAAAAAGTCCCTTAAATTCAGTGGAAATGAAATGAATATGAAGTTACAAAAAGATGAACATGTAAATTTGGGGGAGAAAAGTTAACCTTACATGTATATTGGGAATGTGGTCAAAATTCAATTTCAGTACATGTAATATGTTTAAAGTGAATGTTTTGTGTAAAGAGAATGCATTACACCCAATTCAGTCCTCTTTTTTTCCACGGTTATGAAATTTTGTATTTTGTCTTGGACGAAACGAAAATCGTACAAATTTGTTAAATTGCTTTGCTTGTACCTACATGTATGTGTTAGTGACGTTATTTCAGAAGATTGATTTCCATCCACGAGGCTTTATATTTGACGTGGCTTATAAAATTTAATAAGCTGCCCCTAGTCATAATCATATCAGCGCTTTATTAACATCACGTGTTCAGTGGTCAGTGGTCATAGTGTAAAGGCGCTTCATTTAAATGCCAGTATGGATATGAGGGCGGCTCGGAAAGTAACCTCCATTCTTGCATAGTAGGAGGAGTAGTGGTGGAGTGCCATCATTGCTACATGGTGCTCTCTGTGACCCAATAAGCTTATGCTTCATTTGCACTGTGCCACGTGATGATGTGATCTAGCATGTGAGCTACTAATGGATGCCAGAAGTTTGCATTGTGTAAACAGAAGGGTCGATCGAGTTACTTCTGTGCAAATGCGCATTAATGCCTGATTTTCACTACGCGTTTTTCCGACCGAAATCGGTGAGTGCGCATGCACATCGTATTTTTTCGTCTTTC